>OX101787.1:0-105000 GCA_944452715.1 Ophion slaviceki
GAAGATATGAAGGAAAATTGAATAGATACATTTAATGGATTCAATAAAACTGTTTTTTTAACAGGTGAAACCGAATCACAGAGTGATTTGGAATAAATAAAATATTTGTAATCTATTTAATATTGTGAATATGAAACAATCTATTTAATATTTACAATATTAAATAGATCTTGATTTGAATAAATAAAGATATTGAAAATAAATAATTCCAATAATGGAATTTAATTGTTTTCACAAAAAATCTAGCTCATGAACATTTTTTTCAATGAAATAGACGCATCTAGTCAATATCAATAGAATTTTTCTGTAAGTCTAGGTAGGTTGTATTTGTATACCTACTCTTCCTTCTCGAAATCTGAGCAATATCGTTTTATAGATTGGCTGCCTCGTCGGCGCTCCAAGTCTTTCTCCTTCCCCGACGTGTTCTATTCGCGGATCACGGATGGATGGGAGGCTGCAATGTCGCTCTCATTTTCTCTCAATAAAAATTTCACTCGTTTATCGGCGGGGACAGCACTGCAGCGGTGAGGATTAGTAGAGACTCATCTTACGAAGTGAACGCGCTCCGTACGTCAAATGTTTTGACGTTTGCGCGGTTGCATCGTTGAGCAAGATGGACGCAATGTGGAAGGGAATTTAAGTATTGCGAGAAAAACCGCGTCGCCGGTGCCATGCTACGCGATAATTATCGATCGCGTATCAACAATATGGTATGTACGCTCGCGATCGGTAACTCGAGGCCCACGTTATCAGCAGCCTTGAGATCTCAACTTGCCTCAAGTTGAGCGCGGACTTTCCACTCTGGCTGAATTTGTACACATACGCGATCCGACATCTTCTTTCTTGGCCTGAATAAATACATATATAATTATACAGAGATACATCGATACGCGTACAAGTGTACGAAAGGTCTGCGGGCGGATTACGCTATGTATAGTATTGTCTCTCTGACCGGAGCGTCCGTCCCTGCTACACGGTCCAATAACATTCGATGAGGCAATCGCCCCGACATCTTTCGAAACGATCGAGTCGAGCAGTGCCCCGCGCGCGAGCGAGTCTTTTCTAGTCTCGACTAACTCGTTCGTCTCCTTTCCTTCCCTGCTTGCTAAGCCCGCGAGGCGCAGCTTCTCTTTTCCCGTTTTCTCGTTTGCGCGCGCTCGTACACGTCTCGTCTGGGTCTCAACATTGCGGCGTGCATAGACCCACCGCTCGCGGTGTGATTCGTTCCGCGGTCGTTCGCCGCGGGCGCGACTGCGATCGGATAAGAGAAGAGTCAACGGACTGGCTCTTGGCATTATTTCGAACCATCTACGGGGGGGATTGGCACGCGTCATTTTCTTTCCGCGTTGCCTTTTCCTCTTTTTCCGTCCGATACTTTTTCGTATGCCGCGATATGAAATTTATTACGCGAGATATTTGTCGGGTATCTACCAGATCCTGCCACATCCCTATAGGAATTTGACAGGGATACCGCGCGCACGCGTAGCGAGTCCACCTTGGAATCGAAGTGGATTCCGCCGTATTTTCCGATTCACGTCTTTGGACGATTTTTTCTTTGAAACCATCAAGCGAAATTTGTTGAATCTCCCAAACAAACAAAAAAAAATCCTTTCGCGAACTCGTGCACAAATTTGTCGGGGAGTCGCAAAATGAAACCATCTTGCGTTTCATCTCTACAGGGAGATTTATACTTTTTAAAGACCCAAATATCTCGCATATCTTAATATTTTTGTTAGAAAATTCAACGTACGGAATGTGACGGGAATCATCGAGATTAGTATTGGATGCTGTTCGATAATGTGGCAATCCTTCAGGATTCAAATTGGATTCCGATGGAGAATCCCGATTAGAATCCAATGTACGAGGGTGACGTTTCAGCAAAGGGATCCAGTCCGATGTTCCCATTGGTTTTCTATCAGGAAGCGGGAACGAGTAATGTGAATCCAATCGGATCCCTACGCCAATTTCCGCACGAGTGGTGGTCGTCGCGTGTAGACCCGTCCGCTTTGCGTCCGCGTTTCCCTCGTATGCCCCGAGCACCCCGCCGTTTCAACATTCGATACGCCTCTCGATAATACGATACGCATACACGATTAATCGACGGCGCGGCTAAGACGATGTTGAATTTTGTCTCGTTGGAGTGCAACGAAAATTAATTTTTTCGTCATCGTTTACATTTTTTCTTAACAATTTAGACCGTTCGAGTCGAATAGAAAAAAATCAGGTGGAAAGTCGACGCGAATTTGGAGGGATTGGAAATTATTTTCACGAGCCTCGAAACGGGCGAAGAGGAGGCAGCTGCTGCTGGCGCTGCCGCCGCCGGTACCGACGATGCCATGACCGAAATAGCGATTTTGAGTAGGAGTACGGAAATATCCGCGGGTGATACGGTGGCAAACCGAACAATCGATGACGGCGGCGGAGAGGGCACTTACCTATAGCATATAGGATAATACGAGTGGGAGTAAAATTCTCACGATTGAAAAAGTTTGGGGTGGCGCGCGAGCTTCAAACGCCTAGCGACACTGCAATGCGGTTTATGGATGGGAGAACGCACGCGCGCGCGCGCGCGATTATGCACCCCTGTGTCTTGCCGCGAACCTATCCTTCCTATCTGTTTGTCCCCGGGAAAGGGGGGGGGGGGGAAGGTGGAAAGCGATTCGAAACTACGCGACACTCGACAAGCAATCGCAACACACACACACACACACACACACACACACACACACACACACACACACACACACACACACACACACACACACACCGTTACGCCCGCGCGTACTCGCACCCTACTCCTCGTTACGGGTGTACGCAATGCCGTGACAACCAGGTCGCAAGTCTTGCATCTACCTAACAACCGAGTACACACGTTTTTCTGAAAAAAAAAAAACAGAAAAAAATTCCAACTTGTGCTCGTTTTCGTGCCATCGACTCGCACGGGAACGAGCCACCGTAAGCGATGCTAAAATAAATATTTACTTCTCGGCTTAAGGAAGAAAGCACCGTTCGGGGAGCCACCAGCTTTTTGCTTCTGCGCCGATGCCCATTCTTTTTCCATTCCTCTCTATGCATTGTGTTAATTTTTTTAACGTCTTCTATAGCTTTCAAAATGTCTTGGCTTTTTTTTCTTCTCTCGGTCCGCCGCGCGCGCATAGGTACGTCTCGACAGCGTAGTATTCCAGCGCAAGGCAAAGTACTGTTTCGCCGCTGCTAACAAACCAACGAGTGTCGGGCGCTAAATTACGGCTAACGAGAAGACGAAGCTCTCTCTCTCTCTCTCCTCTCCATTTATCTGATTTGTATCGTCCTCTCGGTAGCAGTGCAGCGAAAGAAGCGCTTCCGTCGAGTAATTATCTCGCGTTCTACCATAATATCCAAGGAGATCGAGTCTCGCGTCGTCACGAGCAGTGCGCGTATGCCCCCCGCCCCCCCCCCCCCCCCACCCGCCGCGCTACACACGAGGCGATAATGCACGCCGATATATTATTATATTTTTTTTTGTCAGGCGAGCGCCCAAAGAACTTTTCGCCGTCTCCTTCGAGCGTATAATTGACGGGGAAAGAAACGAAAGAATAAAAATGAATAACGCGATAACGCGTCGCGGCGGTTAACTCGTATCTACCCTCCGCGTGCGTGACTTCTTCGAAGTGGTATACTCGTAAGTACTCTGCCGAAGAGTCTGCTACCTCGAGTCCACTCGCGCGACCTTTCCAACTTGCTTAATTGCGAGTTGTAACTTTGAAGATAAATGCCGGAGACAAGGAATAAGAAATCTCGCTTCTTCCATCGTTTCGGTTCTCGCGATGCTCGTACGTTTTCGCGCTTATTCGCTGTCTCGTACGTACCTCGATGTATTATTCGCGTTATCGATTCGTAAATATATGTGGAAACCGCGATGGCTCATACGTCATGAGCAGAAGAAACGGGACATTCTGCTAACCTATTGTTTTCATTTTTTCATTTTAGCCGTCTTTCTCTAGTTTTATCACTAATCGACATTCGGAAGATACATTTTTCAAACGTCGACTCACCGATTCAAACAGCTTTCGTTGCGACTAAACGAACGAGACGACGACGACGACGACGACGACGACGACGCAGACGACGACGCCGTAAAACATTACTCTCGGCTGTGTTAACTGAAGATTCGCAACCATAAAAAATTAATAAAATAAAAAAACACCCAGTGTTCCGAGCCTTTTTCGTGGGATTGTTCAAGCTTTTGTTTGTCGATCGCGTTCAGAGACTCGTCACTCAATTATGCACGGGACGAGAAATATATGCCAACGCGTTAATTTTTTCGCACAACACCTCGAGGCACGTGTATAGAATGAAAGCAAAAAATGCGCAGATGTTTATGCAAATTGATGAATGCATCGGTGGAACGCGAGAGAAGCAAGGGGTTCGAAGAGAAGCACGTGCGCGACGATCGGCCGAGGCTCACCGGCCGACTGACCGACGCGTTCGGTCTATGCGCGTAATACCCCTGCTGCCGAGTTTCTAGTACCGACCGAACGAAACGAGCGCTAAGGGGCGAGAGAGAGAGAGAGAGAGAGAGAGAGAGAGAGAGAGAGAGAGAGAGAGAGAGAGAGAGAGAGAGAGAGAGAGACAGAGAGACAGTGAGAAAGGACGGGCGGAGAGAGAAAAGTGCTGTAGAAGGCAACTTAACTCGTATCGCCGCTCCACTCGCGCGGGTGTGTGTGTTTGGGCTGCATGGAGAGTGTATACGCACGCACACGTGATATCCCAAATAATAAGTACACGATGTATATTCCCTTTCTACGGCATAGCGCGCGCGGTACCTATTATTTCGAGCGCCGCCCGCGCCACTCGCCGGAAAATACAAAGGTTGATGGAAAGTTGGAAGACGTGCCTTATGCTCTCGTATATTATATATATATGTGTGTGTGTGTAAAAGACGCTCGCGTAGGGGGACAATAATCGACGTCTTGCTCTCGCAACCCGGGCTTCGTTCTCAAACGTGTACTTTGTTTCCTTTCGTTGGTCGCGTCCACACTGCCGCCGCCGCCGCCGCCGCCGCCGCCGCCTTCTTTTCTTCTCACCTGCTCCGGCCAAAATTGAGGGTCGCGCTTCGTATCTTGGCGCGTTAAGATAGGAAAGCGCATCACTAGGCTGTTTGGCGTGCGCGAGCCGTTCCACAGCGACACGCCTCGTTAAAATTTATGCGAAACTCGCGAGTGCGCGCGCGCGCTCGATGCATTTTAGAAAGGCCGCGTATAACACGCGTGCGTTGTTATGTTCGAACAAGATGATTATCACGGCGTGGAAAGTTTGAGGACGACTTTCGCGATAGAGAAGCCGTGGCAGCAGCAGCGGACCCGCTCGCGAGTGCAGACGCTTTTTTTTTCTTCTACCGAATGGTTCAAGCGCGCTGCTACGATCGTTTGACAATTTCGTCACGGGTACGAAACGAGCAACACTCGTCACGGATTATTATGCGCTCGTAATTTTGCCCAACGACGGAGGAGTGCCACGGCGTGCGAGTGCGCAACGACGACGGTGCGGTACAAATCGTCCTGTCTTCTGCCACCGCAAATGACACGTACTGAAAAGCTGCTGAAGAAACAAGCCGAGCGAACAGGCGCCATCGTCGAACTTTTCCTTGGAATCGATGAGATTGTGTTTCGAAAAATGTTTCGTCCATCTTTCGCCAAACAAACAACTCCACTGAAAAAAGGGACAAGTACTTGGAGGGGGGGGGGGGGGGGGTGTCATCCAAGACGCGACCGTATTAAGCGATCCCTCGATCTCGCGGAACAAAGTAATCCTGACTCTTCGATGCAGCGATAAATTCCATCCGGTCATCGTCGAGAGAAGGAGGCACGGGAGAAATAAGCGGGAGACAACGAGTAGGCGAAACTTTGGGCCCGCGACTTTGCATTCTACCTCGCGAGAAACGACCGCACGATGCGAATATAGCTGTCTATTTATAGAGCGCCAAGATGCGAGCGAACGCGAGGGCCCCGGAGCTTTTTACGCGGTGTGAGCGATGCTGGTGCTGTACACGCCGGAGGCAACCGCGGCGCGCATCTCCTTTCTATCTTTCCTCTCTATATAGATAGCAACGAAAAGGACACACACTGATTTTGTTGTTCTTGTTGGATCGAGCCGGCATTGTCTCCTGTATCGAGGCATCGCGAATAGATCAAAAATTCTTAAATATTCCTTAACTGAGGAATCGAACAATTGAATTTTCAATAAGTTTGGCCGCAAACGATCGCGCACCGGCAGGGGCGACACCGAGGCGACGACTATACGTGACAAGAAGAAGACACGAGCAAAGCGAAGCAGGCCGCGGGTCTCGTCTCGTATGGCGAAATTTTTCGGACCAACGGCTACCTGCGTTAATGGCGCGACTCGGTACTCACAGCGTAACAGCCGCAAATATAGATAGATGTATAATATTAATCCGAGAGTGAAATTCTTCGACCAGAAGGGGTCGGCGGCCCTCGCGATCCAGCTCCTTCGACAATCCCGGCGCGGCATGGTTGTTACGGATTCGGGTCATTGACCGCGAGCTAGTCGCGGACACCTATAACCGTACGTAGGTACTGCGGAGCTTCCTCCGGATATGGCACAGCCCTCTCCCCTGTTGAGAGAAACGTTAAAAGTGCGATCCAAGTTTCGATGCGAGCAGATGCGCGCGCGCGCGCGCGCGTATACGGGCTTATCGGGGATAGAGTAGCTATACTCGCCAAGAGCAGCCGCGCGCACGCACATCTCTCGGCGTAGATAAAAACTGGACGTTCCCCACCCGTCGCGTCGCCGTAGAAACTTACTTGTTCCGTGTATATACACCCATAGAGGAGGAACCGCATCGAGACGACACTCGCGCCGATCGTACGTTTTTTCTTTTCTTTTTATTTCTTTCTCCATCACTCGGCGCTCTTCCGGCGTACACCGCTTTCCGAGCGCACCTGTACAAACGTCTGTCTATGCCGGATCATTCAAAATCGAGGCATCCTACCCGTTCTCGATTCTATCGATATCCATCTATGTTAGGCGAAATACACACGTGCATATCGCAGAACTGGCATAAATAGCTTTACAATTCCATTTCGAGATATACATACCTATTTATATTTTTACGTGCACTAAATTAATGATTGTATTTCAAAATTGTACGTCATATGTGGAGCGCTTGTAATCGGGACTTTACCGCATCGATACCTATGGGAGGCAGAAATAATTCGGGGATATTCACAAACTTGAAATATGTCCACGAAATAATTCATATTCTTGCATTCAATCGATACAGTTTTTCCTCGTTTTTTCGTTTGTGTTGGCGCATTCGCGAGGCATATACGGAAGTACGCCCAAAATGAAGAGCAATCTCTAAAAGTTGCCTCGAGTCATTGTCTCCATTTTTTTCGTACCTTCTTTCTTTACAACTTTTTTTTCAATCGTTTTTTTTTTTCGTTCTTTCTCATTATTTCGTTTGAAAAAAAACAACCGGAGTTTTCGAACAAACTAATTTCTGTGAAAAAAATGATACGCGTCGAAAACCAACCAAACGAATTTATTTGGCGTGAGAGAAACTAGAATGTTGTGTATCGTGTTCCGTGTGTTATCGTAATATTATTTTGTGCGCTAATAACTATACGGTACATTTATTTGAGATACAAATATGGTAAGGTATGGTTCCGTGGAAAGAAGCTGATGTTCTTTTGACCCCGTTTCGCGTTAGCTATGCGTCCAAGCATCCATGCGTTTTGCGCAGATTTATTCACCGATGGATCTAGTTATTGGGACATTAAGTATACAAAATGTCCGATTTCCAGCTTCCCAACCTTACCGATTTCTTTCAATTGCTTTCGAATATTGTTGGAATGGTAAGGTCAAACCTTATTGCTGCTCATTGACGCGGAGTTTAATATGTATCCGCTTTCACTCAAGCGTTCAGCTTGTCGTTATTCACCTTTTTCTCGTATCGCCCGCGTGCTTCATTTCGAAGAACAAGATCGCCAGATTGGAACTTGTCGAACAATTGACACACCGTGCCACGTTCCTCAGCCACATTCTTGCCAAACACCTTGTCAAGGGGTTACCCCCACTTGCGATTTCGAAAAAATCGATTTTTTTATTGCATTTTTTTGAAGTATAAGTATCTGAGAATATGTCCTGAAAATTTCAAGTCGATCCGAACAAAATTGACTGAGATATGAGCGTTGAAAGAGAAGAATCCGTTGTGAAATTGAAACTTTAGACGCGTTTTTCTCAAAATGGCATTTCTGAAGTCGGTGACCAAGATTACTCGAGCACCAATGAACCGATCTTCTTGAAATTTTGCAGGCTTATTTAATACATAAAAATGTAGTCTCAAATCGTTCGACTTTTTTTTTCGAAAAAAAATGGCCGTTTTATAGCCAAAAACGGCCGTTTTTTTTCGTTCCAATCGAACCATTAACTTTGACTGTCCGCCATTTTGTGAAAAATGAATATTTTTTAAAATCCTTCGATTAAAGACTAGTTTATACTTACATTTGACTAAATCCATCCGCATTTTTTTTTCAGATGATCCACTTCGCCGCAATGTTGGTCACCGCAAACCGTGTATATAAAAACATTATTTCATTGACGGCCATTTGCCGCTAAAGAATGTAATATTTTTCAATAAAAAAATTACCGAAAGTTCTTCAAGATGTGTTCTTTAAGATGGTATATTGATCGATTAAAAAAGTTTTGTAGTTTTCTCAAAAAAAATCATGAAAAAGGCCTTTTTTGCGCTACAAGTGGGGGTAACGCCTTAACACTTCAAGTTGTACGCGCTGCGTTAGTTCCACGACCGAACCCACATTCGAAAATAACGCCAATTTTTTTACTTGTCCCGCATGCTTGATAAAATTCAATCTGCAAAAGACAATTCGACAAATAATGAAAAAGCAAAACGAGCATATCAGCTATTGAGCTTAACATTTGGAATTCTCCGATGCGCCAAAAAGCAATTGTACAGAAGTTTTCGTATGACGTTCGAGATAGCTAATTCATAACGGAATTGGCAAACATGACAACATTTCTACGTACCGTCGCATCTGCACATCTTATAACCGCCAGGACAGTTTCGAAACAGGATCCGCTCGTTGCAGTCTCTCCGTCTCATCTACCTGTACGGGACTGACCATGAGTTGTCTGGATGCTACAAGTATGCGTACAGGAATGCATGATATGTTACTTATCGGTAGGTGCCGACGCTGTTTTCTAACGTTTAACACGGGGGACCGGATCAATCGCGATCCCGGTGTGCACCTCTGCAATAAATCCTTTCGATTTATACATCGCGATACGTTATGACGCATGCGAGTATCACTCACTGTGTAGAATGGTTAAAGACGCTATATCGCGATACACAATTAACACTGCAATGATCCGATTGACCGCCGTTGCCTACATGGTTTGGCTCTCAATGGTTTTCAAGTTTGCATCGTTGCGATACAACGACAATTCGTGCGTGCACGTGCGCGCGCGCGTGTGTGTGTTTTCTGTGGAAAGGTTCACACCGGGAGCATTTCGGAGCTCCAGCGGCACATATGGCAACATTTTTTCACGATTTTTCTTATTTTTATTTTTTATTTTTTATTTTTTCACGAGCAAGGGCTTGTATCAGCACCGGCCTCAATTTGTTGGAGCGTTGCTCAAAGGGACCGTTCAAATTACTTGCGGAGATAGGTATTCGCGGGGACCATTGGAAATAACTTAGTCATGAGCAAAAATGTCCATTTCAATAAAATGACCCTATCGTGTATTGAGGAGTTACAGCACCTTGAGATTTCCAAAAATATCCATCTTTTTTCGTAAGATTTATCATTACGGCAAGTAATAAGAAAGAAAGAAAGTGTTTACCCCACTGCGACGAACACACCGCGTATTCTTCATACACTATCGCAAGATGGGATTTTTTCGGTTATTTTTACACAGTGAATCGACGCTACGCGAAAACGCATCGACGAATAGAATATCTAATGACAATTGACAAGTGTAATGTGATTTTACCCTATTATTATATGGATCAGGTTAATTTTCGATCCGTCCACTCAATTCTGAGGTCTCATAATTTTCGGTCGAATTTCCAAGCGTTTTTGTTCCCCAAAAAACGGGTCCACCATGGCGGTTTAGTTAAATCGAATTAAGTCGATTCGCCGTGTAGTCAACATAGTACATACGCTCCCTTTTGAGGAATGATTAACAAATCGATTAACAGCGCGAAGAGTGACGCGTTTGAGACTCGTCGCGCGCACTTGGACAGCTGACTGCTATCTCGCCTGCTATATATATACATATAATATAATAGGTTACAGAGTGAGGGGTTTCGACGGCTCTAACCTCTACTCATGATTAGAGCGTTTCTAAGCGTGATACGAACGCGGCCCCTTTTAGGACGAATAAAACATGTAACGAAGGTTCCCCGTGTCGCAAATTCACGAGTCAATGAATTAATCGATTACGAGGAACAAACGGCCCGTTTTTAGGGCCAAAAATAACCCTGCGTGTGTACACTATATTTTTCGAGACACGGTGTGTACACCGGGTCTTTTCGGGAACAGTCGGGTTTTCAGTTTTCTAGGCTTTTGAAACATCTGAAAAAATTCTGGCTGACTTCTTCAACTGGCTGACTTCTTCTACATGGCCCAGAAGTTGCCAAAGACGAAAGTTCAAAACCGTTGTTAATAAAAATTGAACAATAGTGGAAAAAGCGGAAAAACGCAATTCTGTTGAAAAAAATCGTAACTCTATAATAAACAAATATTTAAGAAAACGGTTATAGGCATTTGTAGCTTAGACTATGAGCTTTCAAAAGAATATAGCATCTTTGGCGTGGGCTTCAAAAAGTTGAATTATTTAAACACCCGAAGGTGGGGAATATTTTGCATATTCAGGCACGCCATAATAAAGGGAACGGTAATTATTTGGTCCAAAATGAGTTTTTATTGTTGGAAATACAAAAATTATGAAATATTAATAATAATTAGTGACAAAAAAGGAATTTACAGTGCGCAATTGTGGCAAAAGTGCGTTCGATGATAATCGTAAACCGGCGTTTCGCACGATGCACAAGAATACATTCCTTTTTTGTTTGCTTCGTGAACTTCTTCTCGTGTAAATTATACATAAACTGAGATGCACTTCTTTCAACCATTTTCAAAAACTGTTATAACACAAAAACTTATTTCAGTAAAAAATATGGACGAATTTTAAAAAACCGAAAAAGCAAAAAAATAATATAGCATGCCTTTATTTTCTATAAAAATATGAAAAAATAACGGACTTGTAAGCCGAAAACACACGAAAAAATATTGTTTTTGAGATAAACGTCCTTAAAAGATAGCCGAAACAACATAAAATTACATAAAACATTTATTTTAGCCGTGAAAAAAACTAAAAAACGACGAGAAAAGCAATGAAAACTGCATTCACTCACCTTCGAAAATATCGACGCCGTGTGTACACTGACCCTTTTAGGGAACGGACATGACTTGCACTGACTCGCGTTTGCAAGTAAACTGCCAGATCCGGGCGTCCCTCGGGCCTTTAGTCCGTACTACTACCTAGATTGTTCAGGGGGTGGGAGTAGCCGAAGCCCGCCCTCTATTCATGAGAGGGAAATATGAGTTTTAAATTTCGGCTGTTCCTTCAAAGACCCAGTGTACACACGCAGGGATAAATATGACAAAGGTACTTTGTGTCTCGTATTCAAGCCTCAAAAAATTCTCCGCAATTGGGAATAGGGCGGCAAGCGGCACGTTGGGCTTACATACTTTGCAATGGAAAGAATAAAACGGCAAAAACATGGAATCGTATTGCATTGAGCATAGGTAAGAAAAATAAATGTATATTTTGAGGTATGAAGAGTCACTTTCAGGTGCTGTTTCAGAAACTGAAACTACTTTTAAAGTAATGTGTGTGTTTGAGCGATAAAAATAAACGTTTTATTGTTTAAACACAATGAAAAACGTATGCCCATAGGGATCGAGGCGCTAAAAATATCATTCAGCCTCGCATCAAGCGCAACGATCGAAAAAGGTCTGCGGATATTGCGACGTCAAATACGAATTTGTCTGCTCGATCGCGGAAAAAAACGAATAACATTAGATATCGCCAGACCCAAATATCAATTTGTGTTGCATCGAACATACGCAATGACAAATTCTGAGCGCTTCAGGCATCGAAAGGGAAAAAATATGAGAATATCTTGAGGTGCGAAGAGATAGCTGATTTGGACATTTCCGGTATTGTTTTGGATGGCTGATATTTTGGAAAAAAAGTAAAGAAACATCTTTCGCTCTTTTGTCAAAAGCATGGGATTCCTTCGCAGGGATCGAAGACATTCGAGACTTTATATTTCGCGGAATACTGGAGCCAATTCATGAATTCTTCTCACATCAACGGTAGGCAATAAAAAAATGCTTATCTCTACGATATGTACGTTTTTGGCTTATTGGCCAGGATTGGCTCCTCTACATCTAAAAATTTGAGGTTTTCGATGTCTCAGATAGCTGCGAAGAATCCGTATTTTTGGTTTCGCAGTCTCTAAAGACATAATATGTTGATTGTTTTCAGTTAATGTAAAACTAATACACATTTTCGCCTTTTAATTAAGAACCCTCAACATTTTATATCTCAAGAGACTGCGCGGCCAGAAAAAAATGATTTCTTCACAGTGAACGGAAACGTCGAAAACGTCAAACTTCTACATACAAAGAAGCAAATCTATGGAATTTTCTCACATCAACGACGAACAACGGCTTTCCTTTCGTTTGCCCGAAATGTGATTCGTCTGGGAGAAAACTTCACCATGAAATTTTCACCGACCAGACGTGTGACTCTTGTCCTTGGGTAAATTAGATGAAAAGAAAGTTCTAGCTATTCAGTACCTACAAATATGAATTTTTCGTTGCCTATGTTCGATGCAAGAGAATTCTTCATTTTCTTCATTTCTTCAAAAATATCAAGTGTCAAGATGCCAGTGATAATAACGTGATAAGGGATACTCTGAATGCTCGAATTGTTAA
This sequence comes from Ophion slaviceki, assembly GCA_944452715.1. NCBI lineage: Eukaryota > Metazoa > Arthropoda > Insecta > Hymenoptera > Ichneumonidae > Ophion > Ophion slaviceki. Next base: position 13,032 of record OX101787.1, read on the forward strand.
TTTATTTATTAAAAATTCCTTTCACAATCTCGCTCATATGGGTGGTGTATATGTTCAACACAGTAAAACAAAAAAGAATTTTCAATTTTGCTAAAATGATTTGAACAATTTTTTACGATATACACAACTCCAAAAAATTAAAGGAATAGAACATTTCTTTAATTTTTTTTAGTATTTTGGAAGCGCTGTATCTATGTGAAAAGAAGCTTCAAGTTTCTAACTTCGAGATCTTTTGGCCAAAAAAGATTGTGATAGTGGGAGCTTTTTTTTTGAGCGTCCACGGGCTCAGCATTTTTTTTTTTCAGTTAAACCAATATATATGCCAGTTAGCTCGTTTATTCAGCTTCAATTTGCTTTTTTTTCGGTCTCTCTACGACAATTTTTTAAATCGACTTTGAATGAAAAAATATTTTTTCGTCTTTGATAATCGATATCTCAGCAACCACTGATCGCACAGAGAATTAAAGGGTAGCTTTGAAAACATGAATAAATTTCCTAAAAGGCCCTCTAGTTGATTTTTGAGATTTTTTTTCGCCCTCAACATTAATTTGAAAGTAGTACAAAAAAATTACTTTTTATGGTTTTGCAGTAAATCTACCACGACTTTACAAACATTGATGGAAAGACTAATGTTGCCAGGTTTTTTTTTCAGCTTAATATACTCCCAATGGCCCTGTAAATTTTCAAATTGATCCATCGTACCGTTTTTCCGGACCGATTGTTCAAATTTTTACAAAACAATGAAAGGAACAATTGTGTTGTTCCTGAACATCGTGTAGTCATCATCAAAATGAAAAGACCAATCTTTTTCGACTTATTTCACAACTTTGCACTAGTTGCTTGATAAATTGAAGAAAAATAAATTCGAAATTTGAATAAAAAAAAAAATAATTGAACAAAAATGTAATTTGTAAACCATTTTAGGAAACAGGACTGACTCATTTTTGACACGACTCGGCTTTTGCGCACCATAATTTCACCCATCTTTAATTGCATTAATTAAAAGTTGGTAGCTCCAAGCTTCATTCACTAATCGATCTGAGAACATTGATGCAATTAATTCTCGATAGATTCTGCGAAGGTTATTAGGGTTACAAAAAACAGTTTTATTTCAAAAAATGGGCATGATTAAAAATTGAAAAGAAGTTCAAGTTTACAAAAAGTTTTGATTAATTTTTTTACCAAAACTTAAAAAAAAATACCAAAAGAGATGTCATGAAAAAAACTGTTAATTGGTTTTTTCTTCCAAAAAATAATCGGTTTGAGAAAAAACTGTTTTTTGTAAATCTAATAACCTTCGCAAAATATATCGAGAATCAATTGCATACAAGTTCTCAGATCGACTAGTGAATACAGCTTCGGAGTATCAACTTTTAATTAATGCAATTAAAGATGAGTGAAATGATGGTGCACAAAGGCTTAATCGTGTCAAAAATGAGTCAGTATAGTTTCCTGAAATGTGTTACAAATTAGAAGAAAAAAAATCGAATTTTGTTTTCTTAAATTTAGCAAACGACTAGTGCAAAATTGTGAAAAAAGTCAAAGAAAATTGGTCTTTTCATTTTGATAATGATTACACGATGTTTGAGAACTATACACTTGTTCCATCAATTGTTTTTTGTAAAACTTTGACGAATCGGTCCGGAAAAACGGTTCGATGGATCCATTTGAAAATTGATCGGGCTATTGGGGGGTACATTGAGCTAAAAAAACGTGGCAACATTGGTCTTTACATCAATATTTGTACAGTAGTGGAAGATTTACTGAAAAACCATAGAGTCTTTTTTTTACTTTTTTCAAATTGATGTTCAGGGTGAAGCTCGTGAACGGCTGAATATCGTGAAAATGTTCAAATGTACAGTAGATAATCGTAATTATTATTTACAAATATGGTAATTCGAAGGAGTTAGGATTATCAGAAAATTAAATGTTGATGTTTAGAAATTGTATTAAAAAAGACACGAGCTTTGGCAACGTCGCACGGTTCTGTCGTAATTTCAGGCTGTTAGGTTGACTGTAGTGACTGTCACAGGTCGCAGCTGTGTTGCACGCGTTTCGTGCCGGTCGGCGTCTTCAGAGGTTATGTCAGAGCAAAAGGAGGCAACAAATGATTTAGAAAAAAAGATAAGTGCGCCGCAAAGTTTCCGATGGAAAAGATGCTTTGTCAGGGCTCGTGCCCACAACCATCGTACTATTCTGATCGAAGCTAGAAAAATGGGAATACATCACAATAAATAAATGAGCAAGTTCCCCTTAGTTGCATTTGACTTTGACGTATTTGAAATTGCGCGCTAGGTTTTCGATTGGTTCTGCTATTCCCATAGTTCCGACGTTGCCACATTTTAATCCATACTCCTCAACAAGCCTCACTTTATTTGTAAACTGGTCGCATATTTTTCATACATTATCATCAATTAGATCGATATCCTGTCTATTTTTTCGGTAATATGGCTCTGTACACCATCTCGCACACAATATTCGTTTTTCGGGTCACTTTCTTCATAAATGCGGAAGGTATACGTGAGAAACTGAAATGGTAACGACGTTGCCCCGTGCAACTGATGCAATCAAGTGGAGTTTGATGTAAACTTTAATATTTAATAAACGAGTGCGAGTGAAACCTCCGTTCTCCATTTGCCTGTATATGCAGAAAATATACCATGATGATTAGTAGAATTTTCACGAATATCTATTTAGCCCAATATTTTTAAGCAACAACCTTAAGAATAAAAGCTCAGCGAAGGATATTCTTGTTCTCTCCACTACTCAACGCTTGAAGGTTAAAAAATATGAATTTCTCCGTGTCCAGATCGTTCTAGAAAATGCATTTTGCAGAAGTGTATTTTGCATGATTGGGTTCCAAAGAACTAACATTATCTACAATTTCCTCAAATAACTCTTTGTTACCCTCAATTGGTTATGCAAGTGGACATGAGATTCGTGATTTTGGGAAGTAGGGATCAGATCAGTGATTTACCTGTTCCAATACCATTCAATAGGTACTTGAAATCTTATTTTATTTACATAATTTGAAAAGTTATATAAAAAATATAACTTGATCGCACAACTATTACACATTGCATGAAATATATTTAGCCTCATAGACTTTGGCCCCCGGCTTGATAGCGAAAAAATAAATAGCTCCGTTTTACTGCCGACATCTATGGCGCTATATTCGATTGTTCGAAACGAATACAGTCGAATGTTTATCGGCAGTGGATATAACGTAGCTCCGGCACCGTGACATGAATTGAGTGCTGCGTCGGACACACTGATACCACTATATATCAACGTTATATTATCCGAATCACACTAGCGCTAGGGACAGTAGATACCATTGCCAATAACGTCGGCGGTCGATGCGACGCTTAAAATTAAAAAAAATATATCATACGGCCGGAAAAGTCATTTATGCAGGCGGTACGAACGGAAAATTTTGTCTCCGCGAATTTTTTCTCTTAACTATGCACACCAAGTCGTTGCACAGCATTTCCATGTACTTGTGTGGCACATATGGTGTACTGTTATATAATGGTGATATACATTTTTCCTGATCACAGTAATGTGATTTTGTTAAATGAAAATAAAATATTTGGATAAATATCAGGCCGGATATACAATAATGACGATGGGACTGAGGAAAAACACGCCAGAGTATATCTGGAAAATGAAGGCAGGGTGCAGAGGAATTGACATCATCATGGTAAAAAGCGCAGGGGATAACATCGGCAAAATCATGGAGATGGCCGAGGAAGTGCCTAATGAAGGGAGGCGAGGGGATTGACGAACAACGACGAAAGCAAATGAGGCAAAGAATTGAAGACAGCAATGGGCAACCTAGCAGGAGAGGGGCAGATAGGGAAAACTATAAGAAGAGGGTACAAGGAAGAATGGAAGATTAAGGCGACCAGGAGTACGGTAGAGAAACTGACGCAACAAGAAATACAGAGGATGTAGGGAAAAATTCAAAGTCCAACTTCTGTAAAGATTATGAAGAAAGGTAAAGGGAGGTGAGAATGGAGGAATATTGGGACAAAGGAACAACGAGGAGGGAAATCAGAGATATATGGGCGAAAATGAAGTGTAGGAGTGTGAGGAAAGAGGCAGAAAAAGGGTTCAGGGAGACAAGTTGCAGCGTATGCGGGGAAGCGGCGGGGACGCTGGCAAATACCTGGGTATGCGAGGAGGCTAAAAGGCAGATGGATGAGCAGGCCCTAAGCAAATTTTGAGGACGGGGAAAAAGAAGAAAGAACGAAGGAAGATGTTTGGTGGAGGAAGGCACTAGAGAGAAAGGAGCTAGCAGAGGAGATGTGCGAAATAGTGAGGCAATTTGAAAGAATGGCGAGAAAGAAGGGTTTGACTGGAGATTAGAAACAGTTGAGTGGAAGGCTAAGGAATAAGTGCGATATTATATTATTTTACTTTTTTAGCGTGGGCAGAGCGGTAGCGATAAAGATCAAGAGTAGATATAAGAACTTCTAGTTCTTACATCTGCGCTTGATCTTTAACCTAGGAATAAGCAACCGTGTAACGAAAGAAAGAAGATGTAAAAAAACCCGCTAGGGCGACACGAAAATAAAGAGAATTACTACCACTATTTGGATACATATTATGCCTAAAGTTAAAAAATGTTGTGTACAACATTTCTAGTGAACTGGCTTGACTAGTTGAAAAAAAAAGTTATTTCACTTTTTTTGTACATTTGATTACTTCAAAAAATATAAGAAAACCATTGCTCGAATGAAAATAAAAAATAATCACAAGCTTAATCAGAATTTTCAGGGTAGCACAAGCGATAATGTTTTCAAGGGGATTTTTATTAGTTGGCGTTCTTCTTTTACTTTCCCAATGTTGTTAAAAGTTTTTTACACTTTTAAGAAATTTTTAAGCGTTTGAACATGTGAAAATTCCAATTCTTACCGGAGTTATAGCAATTTGACGCGGGCGCGGCAGCAGCGTAATAGGCCCGCACCTGCCGAAGATACCTGGTATTTCTATTAGAAGGCAAAAAGCGCTGGAAGTTTGGGTTTCACAATCAGTTCTCTTCCTACATTTGGCCAAAAAGTATGCCAACTGGTATAAGAAAAATTAACTTATGCCAAGTTGTTGGAACGCTGTTTAGAAGAATATATTGAGAATAATAATGATAGTCCAAACGCTGTCATTTGGTGGACGGCTCCAAGAGGACGATTGAGTCGTGCGGAAATTTTGAATCTGCAACCTATATTGCAGCAAGTCAATTCAACGATGGATATACTAGAATGTTACTTATGATGCAGTTATTAAATCTCACAATTGGCCCAAGCCCTCTGAGACTAGCTGAGAACTTCGATGCCCAGTGGATACCAAAAGGCAACATTGAGAGCCCAGCAAAACGCCAAAGAGGCTAGGACGTCGGAAAGGACAGCTCGAGTGGAGCCAGAGGACATCGCGACATCAATGCAAGCCTTCGGGTAGGTATGATCCGCAGGAATGACCGATTGAAGGTAATACAGTAGAGCCTCAGTCATACGAATCAATTGGGACCCAGCCCTTTTGGATAATCAAAAATTTGGACAACCGAACAGCAATATTCCGTGGGCGAAAAAAAACGTTGATTCTCTCAATATGATTATATATATATATATATATATATATGTGTGTGTGTGTGTGTGTGTGTGTGTGTGTGTGTGTGTGTGTGTGTGTGTGTGTGTGTGTGTGTGTGTGTGTGTGTGTGTGTGTGTGTGTGTGTGTGTGTGTGTGTGTGTGTGTGTGTGTGTGTGTGTGTGTGCGTGTGTGTGTGTGTGTGTATGTATATATTTAAAAATACAATGAACATTAATATGTTAATGATACAAGTACATTTTTGGTGAATTGCAAATAACCACTGTATCATTTAATGATATAGAACGAAGTTAAATGTTTCTTTGAAAATAATCAACATTCGTACATCTTTGAGTTCTTATCTATTTATTTTTGAAAAAATCGTCGATTTTCCTCTGCTTGACAACGGAAGCTCGTTTCTTTGCTCCCAAATCGCGACGGCTAGTGGAAAGCAAAGTGCGCGTGAGCGCAGACGGAGAAGGTGGAGGGGACGTACAACAATGTATACATCGTGCAACAAAGTATAGGGCGTAATTGTTCGAATAACTGAGCATTCGGATGCAGCAAATTTTTTTTTTTAGGCAATTGATATTTTGGATAACCGAAATCGCTATTCGGATAATTTCGTTTCGGATGAACCAAATCGTCATTCGGATATTTGACGTTTCGGGTAACTGACGTTCGGACAATCGACGTTCTACTGCATAAAAAAAAATTCATTTGAAGACGCGGACACGTTATTTTTTCTTTTTTTTAGCGCTTATCTCGAAAGTAATTTTCCCAAACTGGTGGACAAATTATCTCGAGATCTACTCAATCGATTTTGATAATATGTAGACCACATTTTTCTGTATGGCGTTATCTACGATATTGCATACAATTTTTTTTATTGGATGCTAAGTTCGTTTTTTATTAATTGCTAAAACTAAAAAGTTCGAAACATATTTTCTTTTTGTTTTGTTAGTTTATTATTTCATATTGAACAGTGATTTTGAAAAAAAGACGATATCCAACGTGGCGGCCCCTAGAAGGAGTTCGAACGGGACCTTACTAGAGTGACAGTGTGGAACGGTTGCCACGATTCAGCCCGTTCCTGTAATCTATTTTTAGTTCGGTAGTAGATAGCCTGGCCTGGCGTTTTTTGAAATGCCGAATACGTTGAATGGCGGACTTTTATGCAAAAAAGTCACTTTTTTCCAAGTTACACGCTTTATTGAAGTTTGACTTGGTGTGAGATGTAAAACGGAAAATCGATATTTCACTCACTTCCCGACTACTTGAAGCTCTGAAATTTTGCAAACATGCATCTAACAATAAGAGGTAACAATGCATGAAGGGGGGTCATTTTCGTCTGCGCGCTACCACACCCAGAATTATTGATGAAAAAATTTGTAAATATTCATGGTTCATTCTTAGAATGTACTTTTGAAGGACGAATAGGAGTTTTTCGGATATTGTTATTTTTAATATATTTTTTTAACCAGATATCAAGCAATGCGCGGAAAAAATGCGTTTTTATATTTTTTGCCCGGACAGATTTGACCCCCCTTCATGGATTGAGGGTTAAATATATATTATATATAACTTGACTTTCTGTGAGATACAAAACGGAAAATCGATATTTCACCCACTTCCCGACTACTTAGAGCTCTGAAATTTTGCAAACATGCATGTAAGAGGTGACAATGCATGGAAAGTACATGAGAACATATGATTTGGCTCTAAGTGCTCGCGGACCCCACAATCGTTAAAAGGGTCCAATAGGTAAAATAGGTTAAAAGGTAAGTTAAACGGTGGCGAGCCAACATCTATGATAGATGCCACCTGTCACAGTTCTCCAGTATTTCTCCTAACAATCAACCAATAACATCGGTTCGTTTGGAAGGATTAATCCTTTTTTGCAAAACATTCAGAGCTCTAGTAAAATAAATTAAAGACTAAAAAGTAGAAAATAATGATTATGTATTTTTTTTAACAAGTTTTTATTTAATGTACTAAGAAGTATAAAATAATTTATTTACCAAGTCACCTACATGTGACTATAAATAAAAGCTTGGGGTGCTGAAAATTTGGACATATAATCTTTAATTCGCATAAATCCGTTAACATATCAACTGTATTTAATTTATTGTAAAGCAACCTAAGATTTCTTAAATAAAAATTCTACATCTGACTGTAAACGTGTGCTAATAATTTCTCTAATTACTATTGTGCCAAATTAAATACGGTTAATGAAGCTGAATCGATCAAATTGATTAAACATTAAAAAAGTTGGGGGCCACAAGCTTTTATTTGTAATCGCATATAGGTGATTTGGTGAAAAAATTATTTTCTATTGACTTGTGAGTACAATACATACAAGTTTGTTTGAAAAAAAGTTTTTTTTACATATAAATTTTTGTGCATTTTTTGTTACAGTATCAGCAGTGGAGACTAAATGAAAGAGAATTTAAAAAATCTGCTACGTCAGGACCTCGGGTTATACACTGGGTGCAAAAATTAAAGCAAACGAAAAAAAATCCTGAATTTGTAGGTCATTTTCCAGAAGCTGTAACTACTTGGAGAAAAATAGTAGCAGAGCAATTGGTAAAGAAGCAAATTGAAGCTTCAAGTTTCTGGTTTTTAAATCTTGAGTGCAACATTTTTTACCGATAGCTGTTTTTGAGTAATCATAAGAAAACCACTGGAAAAAATATTTCAAAATTTTTGCTTTACTTTCAAAAGGTCCACGGACCACAATAATTTTTTTCAGTGATTTCACCAGAACGCTTCGCTAGATAAGTTCATTCTCTTTAATTTGAGCCGTCCAAGAGCCTCGTACGATGATTTTTCTCTGAGTTATCGTCGTTCAAAGCAAAAAAGTCAGTTTTGAGTTTGGTAATTAATTACTCGGGAAATAATGGTCGTGCTATAGATTTACGGAGGGTTTTCAAAACTGCAAAGTATCCTTTATAAGTCATTGTTATTGGTTATTCATTGAGACCAAAATTTCCGTCCGAGAATGTTGAATGAAAACGAGGTAAAAAATTGCGGATTTAGGGATATTGGCTTGATTTGCCATAATTTTGCAAATAATGGATAGACTAAGGATGTTCACCGTGACTTTTCAACCTCAAAGTACCCCAAAGAAATCCTGAAAATTTCAAACCGCTGCGATTTTTTCTCATTGTGTTCGGAATGATTGAATTTGTCGTTTTCGCTAAAAATTAACTTAAGGGTGAATGTTTCATTTTTTTAGGTTGAACATGTTTTTCAGCAATAATCAATATGTTTTTGTATATAAAAATGTTAATTATTGTAAGGATAAAAAGTGACGAGAAAAAAAATTATTTTTTTGCCATATTCACAATACTTTACAATTGTCGAAAAAAAATTCATTAAATTTTTTTCAACCGCTGCAACTGCCTTAGTTTTAATCGTCAATTTGCAGATAAATCACTAAAAGATGATGTACCTCCCAATGGATCGCTGTACAGCAAATATCCAGATATCAGGAAAAATTCAAGATTTGGGGAAGAAATCCCCAAATCTTGAATTTCCCCTGAGTTCTGCAGAGCACGAACCATTTTAACAAGCGTTCATTGAAAAAAAAAGAGTTTTTGGTCAAAACTAACCCAAAAACTCCTTCCTGGATATCCGGACCCTTTTGGTAATAACCAAAGAAAGAAAAAAAAACCTTTTTTCGGTATGCCGCGGTGGCGTCTAGCGGGTTACAATCAAGCTCAAGTTTCCACTACTGTGGGAGTAAACCAATCGATTGTTAGTCGTGCTTATGCGCGATTCAACAAAACCCAAAGCTACAAGCGGCGTCCGGGTCAAGGTATACGACGGATCACTACCGAGCCCGATGACCGGGCTATCGTTCAATGGGCTCGTCGGGAACCTACCGTGCATGCACATAGGATTGCTCATCAATTCGAAAATCGTCGACAACGACCTTCCCAGCGACACATTTCGGTCCCAACGGTTCGAAATCGCCTTCGATGGCAAGAACTTGATGCTCGACGCCCAAATCGCGTGCCTATGCCCACAGCTAGACATCGTCGAGCCCGATTAACCTACGCGAATTATCATCGACATTGGGTTCGTAGACAGTGGGCCACTGTGTTATTCACGGATGAATCCCGATTTTGTCTTCATGGCAGTGACAGACGATCGCTCGTTTGGCGCCGCCGTAATCGTGATCATTTTGCGCAGCCAGTAGCGGCTTGTAACGGCGGTTCCGTAACGGTATGCGCAGGCGTATCCACCCGAGTCAAAATTTTTAGCCACCTCTGAACCCTCGCAGGACCCATTTCTTTTGTAATACATAAGCCGCCAGCCTCCGTTGAACCGACGAAACCCTATTTGTCGAGTTCAGTGCCACGAAGACACCTCTTGGTCCGGTGTAGCCTCTGTTAGACCTGCCAAACCGTCTTTCGACCCCCAGTTTCAGTGAAACGTACAGAACACAGGCCTCCTTAACCCGCTTTCAATCTCAAACCGTTGCCTCGACCCCACCTAACCTGCTTCCGGCCCAAATTCGATATCTCCTCCATCATCACTCCATTGTGGCCTGATCGGTAACCCGTTCGATGACGAAAACAATACGTTTTCCCTGATTATCGCCCGAAGAACGGTACAGGTAAATATGCATTATCAGATGATGAATAAAAACTACACAATTAATAAAAAAACGTCGTCACCTTATCAAATTATTAGTGCAATATTAATATGCGAAATCAATCAAATTTGCTCAATATCAATTTATTATTATTTTATAGGTGATTCATAAAAGAATGCTCGCATATCAAGAGCCGCGGCAGCATCTTCCAAGTAAGAAAAAAAAATCGACGCCACTGATCGATGCCACCGATCTCGACGCCACTGATCGACTGACGAACACGCCGCGACTCTTTATACAGTAAGATGGGTTTCAGCAGACGTCGGTTTAACTTTAATACAATCATACTCCAATTCTATCGGATTAATGGGCGTCGCGAATTTTCCTGTGAGAAAAAATCTCACAGGAAAATTCTTAAAAATACCAAGCTATCCAGTATAAGCTTACGCGACTTTTTACATCCCTGACATTTCTTTTTAAACCCTCTAGTTCTTGAGTTACATTGCATTATCCAGAATTAGTCTTTTTTAGCAAAAAATGAAATAACATTGCGAAAAAAATTGTACGACACTTTACAAAAAACGAAAATGGAGCTTCTGCTACCCCGTTTAAGTTTATCAGGGATAAACGTGACAATTTTTTTTTTGCATAAGTCATGCACCCAATTCTCGATGGTCGAAAAAAAAACGCCGAAAAACAGTAACGTACAAAAGTGCGTACCGGGTCGAAAAAAAACCATAAAAAAATACTTCAAAAAAGCAAAATAAAGCTAAATTTGTTCCCTTCAAAAGGCCGTTCGGTAAATTTGGTTATCTTTTTTTTTTACGGAGCTATGTAACTTTTAGTGCAGCAAGAAATATCGACTGGTGCATCCAAACTTTTAAGGTCGTTCTTAAAAGCGTATAGTAACTTTTAAGGTAGTTCTTAAAAGCGTATAGTAACTTTTAAGGTGGTTCTTAAAAGCGTATAGTAACTTTTAAGGTGGTTCTTAAAAGCGTATAGTAACATCCAATGCCTATACGATGCTGTTGGTTGTAAATTTTTGACAGAGCTTGTACCCTCCATATGTCCCGCACATTCGCACCTCATGCGTAGTTGGAAGAGATCTCATACTCGTATAGAGAGCGGCACTGTAATCGTGGCAAGAGCGCGATGTTCCTGCAGTCATAGTGTTCAGCTTCCTATGATCCGTCTTTCGCGAAATATTTTATATAAATAAAAAAAAGCGTGAAAATTTCAACCCAAATATAATAAACGGTCACCGTTTTGTAATTTTTTTAAAATCCATCCCACAATAGTACTGCGTACACGTCTGTTTTTATTTGAAAATTCTAAGATCCGTTTCGAACTTATATCGAGAAATGAGAGAAAACTCCTATCGGTTTACGTGTTAGGTACAGGGATCGCGTTCAAAAATACCCATATTCAGTTGCATGAACTAAACGGTGAATCGAATTGAATTTTTGGGCATCGGTTCATGAAGGTAGTATCTACACCATACTTAGATTTCAGCTAATTCCTAAGATTTGACTAAAACCACAGAACTACGTTGAGCGACAGTATATATTATATAATACTATATACACTAGGCAAAAGAATTAAAGGATATTGAAAAAGTCCGCCAATTTTAGGGTCATTTTCAAATAGCTGTAACTCCTCGAAAAATGGTCGTACAGCAAAATAAAAAAAGCAAATAGAAGATGTGAATCTCTAGTTTTGAGATCTTGAGCTCGAACATTTTTCGCATCAGCCAATTTTTAGTAGCCATCAAAAAACCAAAGTAAAATACAAATTTCAAAATTTTTGCTCATCTTTCACAATCTGCACGGACTTTAATACATTTTTTTGAATGATCGGATTAAAAGGATCGTCTAGCTGGATTCTTCCCCTTTAATTTGAGCGGCGGGAGAGCTCTGTTTGATTTTTTCTCGCTGAGTTATCGATGTTTAAAGCAAAAATGACACTTTTGACTTTGATGACTGATTACTCGGAGATTAATGGCCGCACAGAAAAAAACCAGAGGGTTTTGGAAACTTTGATGCATTCTCTATAAGATGCTTTTACCATTTTTTTATCAAGATTTTTTTGTTGTGTGGGAAAATGGATTCAAAAAAACGTGAAAAATGGCATATTTACGAATATTCTTTTAACTAAGCATTATTTTGCCAATACCGAATAGATCAAAAAATATTTCGGTTTTTTTATGACCTCAAAGTACCCTAAAAAAGCCCTCAAAAGTTTAAAGCCCTGCGATTTTTTTTTCATTGTGTTCCGAATGATCGACATTGTGGTTTTTGCCAAAAATCGATTAAAGGCTAAATCTACCACCTTTAATTCGTCTTTTGAGAATCACAATGTTTTTTGGCTCTGATCCGAATTTCTGGTGCTAAAAAATGTTGATTGTTGAACAACGGGAACAAATTTTTGTTTAATGAAAAAAAGTTTTTTTTTGACAAAAAAAATTGATTTAAAAAAATCGAAAAAAAATGTTGGATTTTTTTTACAGCGCTGAACATTTTTCATGATACGACGAGCGATTGGAGTTGTTGGAATTCACAGTTCTTTGAATGTGTGCGCGTGGAACACACGCACAAAAAAGCGTAAATCCAAAGGAGCAACCTCTACGTGGTGCACTTTCGGTTACGCTAATGCCGGTGGTGAATAAAATGTTTATAAAAAAAATCTTGATCTAATGATCGTGGAACGTGTGCGTAGGGTGTCATATCGTATCGTAGGGATGTAAATTGTACACACGCACACATTCAACGAACTGTGGTTTCCTACAACTTCAATCGCTCGTCGTATCATGAAAAACGTTCAGGGCTATAGAAAAAATCTAACTATTTTTTTTCGATTTTTTTTATTAATTTTTTTTTTTCATTAAACAAAAATTTGCTCCCCTTGTTCAACAATCAATATTTTTTAGCACCGGAAATTCGGATCAGTGCCAAAAAAAAAATTGTGATTCTCAAAAGACGAATAAAAGGTGGTAGATTTAACCTTTAATCGATTTTTGGCAAAAACCACAATTTCGATCAATCGGAACACAATGAAAAAAAATCGCAGGGGTTTTAAATTTGGAGGGCTTTTTCAGGATACTTTGAGGTAATAAAAAAATCGAACATTTTTTTTATCTATTCGATATTGGCAAAATAATCCTTAGTAAAAAGAATATTCGTAAATATGCCATTTTTCACGTTTTTTTAAATCCATTTTCCCGCATAAAAAAAATATTGTTAAAAAAAATGATAAAAGCATCTTATAGAGAATACTTCAAAGTTTCCAAAACCTTCTGGTTTTTTTCTGTGCAACTATTAGTCTCCGAGTAATCAGTCATCAAAGTCAACAGTGTCATTTTTGCTTTGAACATCGATAACTCAGCGAGAAAAAGTCGTACAGAGCTCTCCCACCACTCAAATTAAAGGGAAATAATCCAGCTAGACGATCCTTTTAATGCGATCATACAAAAAAATTTATTAAAGTCCGTGCAGACTGTGAAAGATGAGCAAAAATTTTGAAATTTTTTTTTATCTTGGTTTGTTTGATGGCTACTAAAAATTGGTTAATGCGAAAAATTTTTCGAGCTCAAGATCTCAAAACTGGAGATTCATACCTTCAATTTGCTTTTTTCTATTTTGCTGTACGATCATTTTTCGAGGAGTTACAGCTATTTGAAAATGACCCTAAAATTGGCGGACTTTTTCAATATCCTTTAATTCTTTTGCCTAGTGTATATATATTATACTTGAATAATGTGGTTGCGTTAATATATTCGAATAAACACTACCAGTCAAAAGTATTCGGACACTTCAGATAATTGCAAAACTTAAAATCACTTTGGATAATTGCAAACTTATGGTAGAATAATTATTACTTTACGAAGATACTATAAAGCTCTGTATAATTAATTAATTATATAGACCTTTATAGTATCTTCGTAAAATAATAAATGAAATCAATTATATTACTCCAACATTATTTGGCAATTATCCAGAGGTCAAAAGTTCTGCGATTATATGGAGTGTCCGAAAAGTTTTGGCTGGCAGTGAAGATCTAAATAGCATAAAATGTTAATATCGATATGAAACGTTAGGGTGTTAATTATAGTCTATTTCGTGTTCTAAAAGATTGAAGTTGTCGGTTTGGAATTCAACCACATTGGATTTTTTTTGTTCATTCAATAATGAGTCGATAAATGGCGATGGCCGGTTACCGTCGATTTCAAATAAAATGTTTGATTTTTCTTTTTTTTTTCATTTTTAGCACGTCGAAAATTTAAAAAATATTTCCATGTGTATGTATGAAGCATATTTTTATTTCTTTCCGCTAAATATTATGATATTAACTAACCGCGTCTATTTGATTCTTTTTTATTTGAATTAACTAGATTTTTCATAGAACCAATTTTTTCCTATTGCATTCCATTATTAAAATTATTTATTTTAAATATGTTTATTTATTCAAATCAATCTATTTAATATCGTCCAATAACTAAATATTTTATTCGATCCCAATAAATCTGTGATTCGGTTTCATCAGTTCAACATTTTCATCTGTTCAAAAAAACAATTTAGTTAAATTCACTGAATGGATCTAGTTAATTTTGTTTAATTTACATTCAGTGAATTTAACTAAATTGTTTATCTCATATATATATATATATATATATATATATATATATATATATATATATATATATATATATATATATATATATATATATATATATATATATATATATATATATATATATATATATATATATATGAGTTTGTTCAAAAAATCTATAGCATGTTATTCGATAAAAGTCTCTAATTATCACAATGATATTAACTAATTGATATAGCTTAGGTGATACAACAAATAGTTATGCACGGAAAAAAGTGATTTGTCAAAATTAATAGTTGGTGTTTATAAACTACTGAGGAAAGATGAACATAATGCAGTTTCACACTGTAAACCAATCATGTTACAGCACTTTTAGGAAAAAATAATGGATCAGACGTGCTTTTTTATTATTCGAACCGATGGAAATGAAGATTTAAACTGTAAAAAAATCATAATGATCACCACGATAAAGTAAACTGTCGAATCTACAAATTAAATATAAGATATCGCGGTACTCAATGCGTAAAATATACGGAGTGCGTTAAAAAAAAGTAAGATTAGACTGGTAATCACTGATTTGAACCATAAAATTCTTCAACAAGCAAATGTAAAAAATGAGATTAAATTCTATTGAAATTTGGCATTGTCTTCTGAAAAATGCGGTGTGAGTTTAAATTAAAAACTGCAGTGTACACCTTGCAAATTGCATCGTAGCTCGGTATTATTCAATACGTACAGATTTAATTTTTACAGAGTCAATTGTCATTTTTTAACAAATCGGGCAAAGCATATTTTGATAACGGGTTGTTGAATATTAATACAGATATTTAAATTTAGTAGTGTGATACATGAAAAAATTTCAAAGCGCTCAGTAGAAGTTACAGCCGACATTGCGCGGTACACCGCGTATACCTCGAATTTTGACAATGCGCACTGTAAACGCGTGACCGCGTCAACTCGGGGGTTAAGGCGTTCAAACCTGCACGCCTAAATCAACAAAGAAAAATTCTATCGCATGGTCGCCCTCAGTCTCGACATCTACTAAGTGCTCTTTTGGATCTCGTGGCGTAAAGTTTTGCGCAGTGTCTTCGAGAAGCGACAATTATTTACAATCAATGTGAAAACGGACACACACACAGTGAACAAGGACAAACTGTTAGTGAAGAAAAAGTGCCGTGAAAGATTTGTTGATGCTGAAAAGAGGACGAAAAAACGAAGTGAGTATTGTATTTGTACTTTTGTATCTCGCTTTCACGTATAATGATGCTTGATGTACATAAAGCTATTCACTATCTGCATCATTTGCTATTTCGCAGTGTAAAAATTTGTCAATGAAGTCGTTCATGTTATAACATTTTTAAATGTAAAAATTCGTGGGTCCGCTCGATTACTATTAACAGTTTCACATAGTAAAAATTCGCAAGTCGGTCCATCTACTGTTTACAGTTTCACATTGTAAAAATTCGTGAGTCGGTCCATCTACTGTTTACAGTTTCACATTGTAAAAATTCGTGAGGCGGTTCAGCTACTGTTCACAGGTCCACATTATAAAAAGTCGTGAGTCGGTTCATCTACTGTTCACAATTTCACACTGCGAAAAGTTATTGATCGCTTAGCATAAACTCAATAGTCTTACAGTTCTTTGTGTGAACAGTGGCGTGCAATTATTAGAGTTTTACCTAGCAAATATCGAAGATTTTGTACCGAGAGGCGCTATTGATGTGAGACACAGTACATTTTGATGGGATTTCTATAAAAATTTACAGGACTTTTTTTTCCTTGTACAAACGTTGGATTTTCTATAATGTTTTATTCTTCTAGTACATCAGATAACATTTTGAGAAAACCACGTGCAAATTATTTTTTATTTCATTCTTTTTCATCTACCCGACTGGAAATTTGTTCAGGCTAGCCAGATTTATGATCAGGCCGTAATGAGGGAGCTGTGTGGCTATCCGTATTACGGGAATTTTGATTCGGCCGTGAGCCTGCCGTGAACAGGCAGCCACAGGTCAGGCAAACTTATGGCAAACGTGAAAATGGCCATAATGTGGTTTGCCTTATGAGTGCCCTAATACGGCTCTATTAAGAGGCCCATGCATGGCAGTGCTCAGGCTAGCGCTAAAGTGGTGGCGCTAGTGTTGCATTTAAAAACTATATATGCTTGCACGTGTGTCATTGTATACCCGGCTGGAAATTTATACATCGTGTTTGGGTTAAAACTTGAAAGTTTTCACGAAATATAAAAAGGAGCACGTAAAGTGAAAACGTTATTAATCGCAAAGAGAGGAAGCGGTATTTGACACGGCTGCGTGTTAGGAGATGTCGTTCGAAGAAAAAAGTTGACGAGTCCCGATCATCGGTACAAGTACCAGGTATGTATAACCTCACATTTTTCAACTTTTACAAAATTTATGAATTTTTATACACTTGGGTATAGAATAATATCAATATAAAATATGTTAAGGCTGGCGATGCACTTCTCCCTCCCAGTGCACCTCCACGATCCGTCTAGCACTTCCCCTTCTCTTGCAGCCCGCCGCGCAGGGGATTCGCGTACACGACAGGACGCTTTACTTGGACGGCAACGGGTGAAATTAAATACTCACTTTATTGGCCAAAATGATAGATATATATATATATATATATTTATATGTAAATTAACGTAGATAGAGGGATTTGAACAACGAGTTAAATAAATAGACAGACTGCACTACTAATTCGCTCGAGTGGCCCACCGACCGCGTGGTGGCCGCACTCGCTCGGCTATACAGCCCTTAAGTCTTCTTTTCAATTATACATTCGCTCTTCTTCGCTACTCTAGCCCAACTGCCGCGCTCTTTTCGAGCCTCTCCCGTGGGTTGGTGACGCCTCCGCACGCTAGTGAGGACGCCACCGCACCTGTGCGCACGCGTGGCGCTAACAAATATAATTTAAAAAATATAAAAATAAAATAAAAAAATATTAAAAATAGTACAATATCAATATAAAAAATAATTTGAAAAATGAGAATGTTATACGTTGTTTTGTTTACGAAAAATTTGAATATTTACAGAAAGAAGCCCGAATGATAAAATTCAAGATCAGGAAAGTCTTGATAAAGCTACCAGCAAACAATATCCTAACGCAGTGGAGAGGATTCGAACACCAGCGAAGAAAATCTCCATGCTGGCGGAAAAGGTTTTAATGGCAGCGAAGAAGATCACCATGTCAGCGGAGAGAATCTCAATACCAGCGACAAAGATCTCCATGTCAGCGGAGAGGGTTCGAACGGCAGCGAAGAAGATCTCCATGCCAGCGGAGAAGGTTTTAATGGCAGAGAAGAAGATTCCCATGTCAGCGGAGAGAATCTCAACCCCAGCGAAGAAGATCTCCATGTCAGCAGAGAGAGTTCGAACGGCAGCGAAGAAGATCCCCATGTCAGCGGAGAGGATTTTAATGGCAGCGATGATGAAAAGCCTGGTCAAGAAAATGTGCAACGTAGGAACAGAGATGAAGTTGAAGAACTGCGAGAATGGTTCATCAACAACAATATCCCACACACTCAAGTTGACGGTTTGTTGAAAATTTTCCGACGAAGGTTACTACCTAATATACCTCAGTCAACGAAAACTTTTTTAAACACAAATTCAGCTACATACGAAATAGTCGATTTTACAGACGAAAATGGTGAAACCAATGGTCACTTTGTGTACTTTAGCATGAAAAATTACCTTCAGAGGTATGTGAATACAGATATCCACAGAGAAAAGATTTTGTATTTACAATTTAACATTGATGGACTGTCATTATTTAAATCAAGTCCAGCAACCTGTCGGCAAGGTGCTGAACAATGCGAAGGACTGGGACGGTCACCGCTCAGAACGACAAAAAAAAGAATGACCAAAAGTGTGCGGATATAGCCTTTAAATATATATTTTAAATAAATATATAAACAAAAATATAAAAATAATAAATATAAGAATAATAATAAAAATTAACAAAAATAAGAACAAAAAAAACAAAAGACTGTCAGTAAGTTCAAAAATTTATATTTTGTTAAACTGTTCAGATGTAAATTGGTCTTAAATATTCAATAAACAAAAAAAGTTATATGTTATTCGTTCCGTATATTTTCTGTAATATTAATACATCCGATCAGGCAGCCGTATACACGCTATCATAATCAGGCTGCCAGATCCCGCCGTTATCGGGAACAGCGTTACATTTTTGTTCACGCCGTGATCAGGTTGCCATACTAGCGCCATATAATGGCAGTCTGGCAACCTGATCCGAGCGTGATTAGCGCCATAACTAAATTTCCAGCCGGGTAGCAACGAAACCGGTGTGCTGGTCTCGCAGGTTCGCATTGCCGTCTCGTAGTTTCAGAAAAAAATAAATACGGGCGTGACGTAGCTCCAGTTCTACACGGATGTCGCGCACACGGACCGGTACGTGTGTGTGTCGTGTGTGTATGACTGTAAACTGTGATTTATTTCTCGACGAAACACGACTAGCTCCGAGACTGGGAAGCTGTAATGTATTGATATGTATTAATATGTACAATGTACAATGAGCGGACTGTGGGCTCACTCTCCCCTGAGACTCGGCGACGGCCACATGTATCTCTAGGTGTGTAACCGTAAATATATACATATTATAATCCCCCGAAAAAAACTCAGGAGAACTATCCGAAAAAAATGCGGTGCGCTTCTTTTCTATCGATTCTGGTTCTGGGCTTTTCGCTCGTTTCCCTTGCGCTTGACGTGTTTCGTCGTCTATGCGTGACCACGCTCCGGGACTAAGTGACGGTCCACGCCGGCCGGCTTCCTCGTCTCGCCCAATCCCGTCGTAGATGGCGGACCTCCTATCGATTTTGGATCGCGAGCCGCGTGGCTCGCCCTGTCGCTCGATCCTCGCCGTGATTCTTCTCTCTCCCGAGTCGCCGAGCGCCCTAGTCGGTACGGCGCTCGCCAGCCATACCGCGCGAGAGCTGCAGTCTCTCCTGACGCGCGGTAGGCCGGAGACTCGGGAGATGGCGGCAGGAGGCCCTCGGACGGCCAGTCCACCGTCCACGTCGCTGGGAGATGGCGTTGATGGCTCTCCGAGGCGACGGCCGGGCCGACGTGGCCCCAGTTGACAGTCCGCGTGGTCGCGTCGCGGTCGTGATAAGGGGGGTGCGGGAAGGACGGGGGGGAATGGTGTCGCGGCTTCGATATAAAGAAAGTACTTAAAACTACCTTAATATTAACATGTGAATTGTTCGCTATAAAGGTGCGTGGCGGAGACTGAGCCCGAGCGTGGTCACGCGGGCTCTTTCTCTATCTCTTTTGTGACGCAACGTCACAACTCCCCCCTGCTTAAACTGGAGCACTCCCCTCTTTTCCTGCAAGAGCGGTTATTCAGTTATGCTTTCTTTACTTCAGGGGAGGAGGTCGGGATGGGTGTTTAACGGAAGGTGTACTTGAGTACTAGGCTGGCGGCATTTACCCATAATATCCGCTGGCTAGAGTTTTCCATAATACTGAAGTGACACATCTTTTAGAATTAATCACAGACTGGTTACCTTAATTTATTAAGTCTTTGCGATGACTTTGCCCTACTGGTAGTCGTTCGTCGCAAACTCAGGTACTGTCGTCAGTCGTTCTGTCGCTTCACCATCGGATGAGTATCTCGATGCTCGCTGGGACTTCCGGCGAGGCTTCCTTGGCCCTTCACCGTAGCTAATCTCTAGATGACTACGTTGTCTCGCTGGTCGCTGGATTCTTCTTAGTCGCGGCTTCCTTGGCCGTTCGTGAAGCTGTTCCAGGGCCAGGCCCTAGGATTTAGGATATCGTGTTTGGGACAGCAGTGGGTGGGGGTAGGATTTGGGGCATCAGGATAGGATTTTGAGTGTGGGACATCGGTAGGGGAAGGGGGAATTCGGGGCATCAGGATAGGGCATCAGGATAGGAGTTGGGTGTGGGACATCGGTAGGGGAAGGGGGAATTTGGGGCATCAGGATGGGATTTGCATCTCGCAAAACCCAAGTTAGCACTCAAAGCAAAGCGAGCATTAATAAGCGCGAGTCTGTCCCTGATCGTACTGTGATTGTCGTTCCAAACGGGAGATCAGGTCAAAAAGGTGGGCGTCGGAGAGCTCCACGGGCTTCGAGCGTTGGGCACGTAGCCCGCTGCGGCGACGCCGTTTTGGGCTTG
The DNA here is from genome assembly GCA_944452715.1 of Ophion slaviceki. Taxonomy (NCBI): domain Eukaryota; kingdom Metazoa; phylum Arthropoda; class Insecta; order Hymenoptera; family Ichneumonidae; genus Ophion; species Ophion slaviceki. The sequence continues at coordinate 34,002 of OX101787.1, forward strand.
GGGTTACTTTTGCTGGGGACCGCGGCCTGCTCGGGCCGGCGATCGCTGGGTCAGGGACTGCGTCTTCTCCTGAGGTTGGGACACCTTGCGGGTCCCGGAAGGGCTTCAGATCCTTAATGTGAACCCGAGGGTTGCGACGACTCGTCGGGTCCTCGAGTTCATATACTACAGGGGAGTGCACCGCCAGGATACGAAAGGGGCCGCTATACCGCGGCGCCAGTTTGGCGGCGAAGTTCTGCGCTCCTGACGACAGAACTCGGTTCTTCCGCAGAACTACATCTCCCACCTGATACCTCGTATCTTTTCGGCTTTTGTTGTAGTATTTGGCCTGCCTTTTCGCGGCGGCCTCTAGGTTCTTCCGAACCCAGTCGTGCAGCAGAGGTAACCGCTGCATCCGATTGGACCATGCTTCCGGGTCTCCGTGGGTTAATTTGGGGGGTTCAGGGGCTTCGTCTCGGAGGCTTTTGGCTGGGCGGGGGTTTCGGCCAAAATTCAAGAATGCGGGGGTCATCTGGGTTGAGGACTGCACGGCCGTGTTCATCGCGAAGCATAACTCCGGTAGGTGGGCGTCCCAGTCTCGGTGATCCATTCCCACGTACGATGTTATCATCGTCTTCAGAGTCCGGTTAACTCGCTCAACCGGATTCGCCTGCGCGTGGTAAGGCGGCACCGTTGTCTGGTGAATTCCAAGCTCGTCCAAATACCGCGTTACGTGCGTGTTGACAAATTCCGTCCCGTTGTCGGTCAGGAAGTACTGTGGGCAACCGTACCGGTTGACCACCAGAGTCTCGAATGCCTTCATTATTGTAGCGCCGGTAGCACTACCGAGCGCCTTAGCCTCCACGAACTTCGTGAAGACATCCTGGAAGACAACGACGTAACGGTTCTTAGCTTTGCTGGGGGGAAACGGACCCATCACGTCGGCAGCGACTACGCACCATGGACCTTCCGTGGTGCGCTCTCGCATCAGGCCGGACGGGGGTAACTGCGAAACCTTGTGGAGTTGGCATACGGGGCAGCGCGCCACGTATCGTGCTACATCTTGGAATATGCCTGGCCAGAAGAAATCCTGGATGACCCGTTGATATGTCTTATCAGTACCCAGGTGGCCAGCCTGGGGTCCTTGATGGGCATCCTCCATTGCTCGCGGCCTAGTCTCGGCCGGCAAGACAAGCTTCCAGGCATCCAAGTCCACAATCGTCGGATCGATGATCGAATGCGGTCGATGGTAGTACAGTTTGTTGTCCTCAAGTTTCCAGCTTGGGTATTTCCAGGGGAATTCACGGACGTTTTGTACCTTATCCAGGTACCAGGGGTCGGTACTTTCTCCGAGTGCGGCTAAGGCCGCGTCGGGGTCCTCGTACATGCGGGAAAGGGCATCAGGGACAACATGAAGGGTTCCTTTCCTATGGATGATCGTCAGGTCCCATGCTTGCATCGAGAGTGCCCACCGGGCTAATCGTCCCGAAGGGTCCTTCAGATTCCGTAGCCACTGGAGACTGCTGTGGTCGGTGATGACAGTAACGTGAGTGCCTTCGATGTACGGTCGAAACTTCCTCACTGCCCAGATTACCGCCAAGCACTCCTTCTCAGTGACGGTGTATTTGCGTTCTGCGTTACTCAGCACCCTGCTGGCAAACGCGATCGGATGCTCTTCACCGTCGAATTCCTGCGTCAGGACGGCTCCCACGGCCGAGTCGCTGGCGTCTGTCTGGAGGACGAAAGGGCGGGTGAAATCGGGGCGGGCTAGGATAGGGGTCTGACTTAGGGCTTCGCGGAGAGACTCGAAGGCTTCCTGCTGTTCGGTCCCCCAGTTCCAGGGAACATCCTTTTTCAGGAGCTCGGTCAGGGGAATTTTATCCCGCGAAAGGGTGGGTAAAAATCGGGCATACCACCCTACCATTCCCAGGAAACGGCGTAATTGCCGAAGGGTCCTGGGCGGAGGGTATGCTAGGATAGGGGCAACTTTTTCCGGGTCGGCCTTCAATCCGTCCCGGCCGATGGCGTATCCTAGATACGTTACTTCCGGGCAGAAGAATTCGCTCTTCTCCCGGTTGATGGTGAGCCCAGCGGCTCGGAAGACTTCCAGGACGATCCTCAAATACTCGAAGTGCTCCGCTTCGGTGTCGGTGGCGATGATCACGTCATCGAGATACGCAAAGACATGGGGCTCCCATGCCGGATCGATGAGCTGATCCATCAGCCGCTGAAACGTCGCTGGTGCGTTCGTCAGCCCGAACGGCATTCTCCTGAACTGGAAAAGTCCTCGGCCAGGAACGGCGAAGGCGGTGACAGGACGACTTTGGGGGGCTACAGGGATCTGGAAATAAGCCTGGCTCAGATCCAACTTCGAGATGAACCGGGCTAGCCGAAGGCCATCCAAGATCCGATCCATATTGGGAAGAGGGTAGGCGTCCTTCAGTGTTACCCGGTTCACGTCGCGATAGTCAATGCAGAAACGATGCTTTCCGCCTGGCTTCGGGACGATCACCGGGTTACTTAGCCAAGAGCTCTTCGTCCTCTCGATCACTCCCTCTTGGACCATCTTATCGACTTCGGCTTGGGCTATTCGGAGGAGGTACGGGGAAATTGTACGGGGCTTCTGTCGGATCGGGGGGTGCCCTTGCACGTCGATATAATGTTGCGTCAGGTTCGTTCGTCCTAACTGTACGTCCTGTGAGGGGGATACTAACTCGTCCAGAAGGGATTCTAGACGTCTATTTGCCGAGACCGAGGCAGGTTCCAAGCCTGCAGCCTCGGGGAATGCGGGGATGCTCCAACGTGGCCCACTCGGTGTCGCGAAGCTGCGCTCCGGACCACCGTGAAGGGACCACGTATCCGTTTTATAATCCACTCGCATTCCGAACAATCTCAAAAAGTCAATCCCCATAACAAATTCGTAGCCTAACGCGGCTACACGTACCTGGAGGGATTGCACTTTTCCTGCGAGATCGAAGGTCAGTGTGACTGCCCCGTCTACCGGAACTACTGCCCCGTTGGCGACCCGAACGCCCTCCACTATCGGTTGCAAGAGGAGTCCTCTCCTCCTTGCTACCTCCAGCCCGAGGTACGTTTTCGTAGAACCAGGGTCGACCAACGCCAATAGGAGTTCGCCACCCACGTTAATCCATAAGTGGTGGCGAGCATCCATACTTAAAGCTCCGATAAACATTTCTTCCCGGTCAGCCACCTCTTCCTCTTCTCGGGAAGCCATATGTTCGCACGGGAACAAATCTGTTTCATTTCCTGTTTCTGTTGGGGGCGGGTTTGACTCTGCCTGCCGCTCTGGTGCTACGCTCGTCGTGGCACAGTCAGGCTGCGGCTGGGGTCGGGGTATCTGAAGGAGGTTCTCCTTCTTTAACGACCGTCGGGAGGTACAGGGGCTTACTGCCCTCCCGACCGGGCGTTTTCCGAACGCTTTCGTTCGCAATTCCGGCACGAGTTGACATCACATCCGGGCCATCCACAGATTCTGCAGAATCGGCCCATCAACTGTGTGCACTCCCGGTAACGGTGTCCCGGTTGCCGGCAGTTGTAACACCTCGGGCCAGGTCCTTCAGGATTGCTGGGCCGAGGTTGTGTCGGGGACGGGCTTTGGGGAATTCGTGGGGGATTCGCGGAGGGTTTTGTGGGCGGGTTTTTCCAGGTATGTGGGGAGCAAGGGGCGGATGGGGGTTTAGGTGGGGAAGGGGGTTTCTGAGGCTGCTTCGCCTTCTTGGGGTAGCCGCTACGACCCTTGGTCTTGGCGGCTGAGTCGGAGGGGTTCTGGCGAGGGGTTCGGCTCGGTGATGGAGGGGTAGGCGGGGGACTGGGGTAGTGCTCCTCATCCTCGGCGGGCTCGTATTCCTCTGGTTCCTCCAGGGCGGCTATCTTCATGCGGGCCTCCCGGCCACGCTGCGCATACGATGCCGAGGGCAGAAGTGTCAGACCCTTCTTCGGCGGGGCCCTGTAGGCCTTCGCTTTTCCCCAAAATATCTCGCGGCTGCGTCCCAGCCGCTGGAGATCGAGGAAGCTGCTTACATCCTTCCGCTGGATGTGCTCGGCGTAATCCGGGTGCAGATTCTCGCAGCATATATCGAGTTGAGTCTCTTTACTCAACGGCGGGTTCAAGTGATTGAAAAGGGTCCTTATCTTCACGAGGAACTCCGCCATAGGCTCTCCTGGCCCCTGCGTGCGGAGTTCTATTTCCTTCCGGAGACGTTCCTGTAGGTCTCCATGGCCGAATTGTTCCCGAAAGTAGAATACGAATTCCTCGTATGAGCTCCATTCCTCTCGTTCTACTCTCAACCATAGGAGCGCGTCACCGGTGAAAGCTTCGGGGAGGGCGTCCATCAGATCTTCCTCCGTAAGCTTCCGGGAGATACAGTATTCATGCATCCTCCACAGGAATTCCTCGGCATCTTCGTCCGGATTCCCCGCGAATCGGGGCCCGTATCTCTGCCAATGGTCTATTCCTCTCGCATGCCGTGGCCCTTGCGAGTCGTAATGTTGTGACGCGTCCTGGTGTAATCGGGGTCGGGGAGGGGGAGGGTCTGCATGTCGCGACCGAGCCTTTGGGAGGGGTCCTATTCGGGTACTGTTCCGGGGGGTGGGTGCCGACAGGGTATACGTGTCATGCGGTGGCCACTCCTGGCTACCGCTAATCCTTAACAATCCTGTGGCAGTTGGACTAGATGTGGGGAGGGCTTGGGATGGTTGGTGGGGTGACTGGGAAGGGGGAAGGGCAAAGGTGACCGCGGTACGGTCGGGGGCCGGGGTGACGTTGGTTCTGGGCGCGGGTGTCGGACTATATCTCCCTGTTGCCGATCTCCGATCCCGCTGGACCGGCAGTCTCCTGGGCGATGGCGTCGGCGTTCTATCGTGGTCCTCCGGACCCGCTGCCTCTTCTTGGAACGCGTGGGGTGGCGGCGTCATCGTCCGCCTCTGGGTTGGCTGGTACTCTTCGTAGGTCGGGGCTTGGTGGCGGTCAGCAGTCGATGCGAATAACGGTGCCGTCAGTGGATCAACCAAGGCAGCCCCTAGCGTGAATGGCGGGGCGTCCCCCCGCTCATCCTTCCTGGGATCCCAACGAATTAAGGCTCCTGGAATCCGTGTCCTTATTTCGTGCCGGATGAGACGATCCTGTACCTCGCTTTGTTCCCCATCCGTGTTGAGGCCCGCTCGGTCACAGGCTGCTAGGATGTCCCGCATCGTCTTCAACCGCTCAACTTTTTGTCGGGCGATCCTCTCTTCCGTAGCCATCAGCGAGAGATTGGATACATCCACTGAGAGGGGCGATGTCGATCCTCGGGGGTGATCTATGGGGGAAGTGGTCATAACGGGGGACGTACGGGTTGGGGTCGTGACTGTACTCGTCGTCACCGGGGTATCTGCCATTTTGCGGATATGCTAAACGCAATAAACAAAAAAAAATTGGGGGGTTGGGAAGGGCAAACCGCTCGCGATTACTCCGCGGCACGGTTAAAACGGAATATAAATCTTTGGTCAAAACCAAAACCCAAAAAAAATTAAGTAAAACCCAATGGCTTCAATAACTCAATTTTTACACGAAAAATACCGCAATAAACAAACAATGGGAAGTCTTACACGACAATTCGTTTATTGACTCGACTCCCTGGGACTGTAACGTTACTTCGGTTTATTTGGATAAACTGACTCTAAGTTCCCAAGGGAGTATTATTTCCCGGACTCTGACAACGCAATATTTTCCAAAAATTTCCCTTAATACCGAGAAAATTTAATAGTTGTCGAGTCTTCTATTCTGTATTTTATTCCGCCAACTGAATAATTATTCCTTAAGGGATTCTGATTCCCAGCTAAAACAATGCTATGTTCCTTAAATTATTCAGGAGGCCCCACAAAAGAATAGAAATTATTTGGGGATCGTTCGGGGTGTGGGGTGACCGTTCGCGAGGGACTCAGCGTCGCGGTCTTTGTTAGGGCTTCGTAACGAAAAGTATTGGGGCAAGGGGCAGCACTTCTCCCAAGTGTGAAGAAAATTGGGGGGGGATATGCGTGGTCAGCGAGGAAAACGATAAAGCGCAAAACAAACAAAAAAAAATGGGAATTTATACCGTCATGTCAAAAGTCATCGCAAAATACACAAAAATACCAAGCAAGCCTAATCCGTGTCAGTGCAAAGCTATTCCACAGTATTTTCGGAATTGAAAAAAAAACACACAAAAAAAACAAATGGCCAATCAGTACCAATTGCAAAAAAAAAAGAAAACACAAAAAAAAAGCAAGTACTCAATAATATTATTTCATAAAAAAAAATCAATTCCGACAAAAGAAACGAATAGCCAGTATGCGAAAATTGTAATTAAGGCAACAATTCACAAAGAAAAATCAGCTCAGTATTTTTTCATTCACGCGGTATTCCCTTAAGCAATAACAACTGCTTCTAAATTGCCAATGCAATACAACCAAAAAAACTTTTAATTGCCCAAGCAATAATGCTAAATCAATTTTCAATTGTTAGCGAAATAGTGCAAAAATCAAATTTTCAGTTGCCCGAGCAATAATGCGAAAATTAATTTTTAATTGCCAACGCAATCATGCACCAATTAATTATTTTAATTGTCAGAGCAATAACGCAATAATTAATTTCTCAATTGCCAACGCAATAATGCAAATTCAAATTTTAATTGCCAGTGCAATAATACAAAAATCACAATTTGATTTGCCAAGTACACAAGCAAGTATGGGTTCTAGGGGAAAAAAGGGTAAGTGCGGTCGCCGAAAATGTGCAAAAATATATTCCAATCGCTAACACAAAAAAAAAACAATTTTATTTTCTATTTAATTGTTAGCGAAACTCAAAAAAAAAATAATCAGTTGCAACTATTAGACGGAAACTCGGTCGTCCGAATTTTTCCGATCCTCGCAAAATTCTCTAGTTGCGAGTGCCGTGGCGGGGCAGGCTATACCTGTCAGGGGTGGGGGTAATTATTATTTCGCGCGAAAACGCAAAAAAAAACTATTCGGTATGAACCGTTCACACCGAATAAATGTTTTGTCACTGAAACGAAAAATAATAATTTTCGAAAAATAATTATTATTAATTCAAAAATTAACAATAATAAATTTAACAACAATAATAGTCGTGGTGGGCTCTTTCTGTAAAAAAAACAAAAGTTTTTTCGGGCCCCACGTTGGGCGCCAATTTTATGACGGGTATCGCGTGTTAACGTAGGCGGAGGAAGGGGGAAGGGGAAATGAGCACTGGTTCAACAAATGATAAAAATTCAAAGATAATTTAATTCACACAAAGATAATTGAAGCTCGATACAAAAAGAAGTTACTAGAATAATTACAAAAAAGAATAATAAAGTTGTACTCGATATAATGAAAAGATTCCGCAATAATAATAATAATGACTCGAATTCGTTGACGGGTTACTGGACACGCGAAGTCCCAAACGCTATTTCTCGACCCGTTCAAATATTTTATATTTTATAAATTCAGTAAGTTGGGCGCCAGCCTTTCTCGGGCAACGCGCTTAACGCGTACTCAATCTCGAAGTAACAGAAAAAAAAGCCAAAACAAACACGGCCTTCGGCCGGCAAGCAAGAGACTCGATACAAATTCACATGGGGACGTCTCGGGGTATCTGGGGACGGACGGGGTTCTCGAACACAATGGCCACTTCTTGGACCACGACTATTATATTTTAGCTAACGCAAAACTCAAATTAATAATTCGCGCGATCAAAAATCTTGAAATGCTAATTGTGCGATTTTATCGCGCCGCGATGTATCCTCACGGCGAAATCACTCGACTCGGCCGACGGTCGTGTTACACGAGGCGGCCGCGGCTACGCGCGCGCGAGGGGATTTTTCACGAGGGACACCGGGGATCCGCCACGAGCACCTTTTTACACTTAATTCGCGATAGCTTTTAATACTCTAATATTCGGGTAAGAACCCGAATCACTCGCACTGATTTTTCGTTCTTAAATCTACTTTACACGTTATTTTTATGCGACGCGCACGGAAGAGGGACGACGATCAGGGATAACGGGGGAGGGATGAAGGGAACGAACTTTAACGGTCGCCCGTGCGACAAAATATCCCGAACTGAATCTAGCGGCTCACGCCAGCCGCTCTTGCGAACGATAAAAGAGGCGTACTTACAATTCGCGCGGAGACTCTCTCCTCGATCCTTTCGACCTATTTCTCGCTTCTTTTCTATCGATTCTGGTTCTGGGCTTTTCGCTCGTTTCCCTTGCGCTTGACGTGTTTCGTCGTCTATGCGTGACCACGCTCCGGGACTAAGTGACGGTCCACGCCGGCCGGCTTCCTCGTCTCGCCCAATCCCGTCGTAGATGGCGGACCTCCTATCGATTTTGGATCGCGAGCCGCGTGGCTCGCCCTGTCGCTCGATCCTCGCCGTGATTCTTCTCTCTCCCGAGTCGCCGAGCGCCCTAGTCGGTACGGCGCTCGCCAGCCATACCGCGCGAGAGCTGCAGTCTCTCCTGACGCGCGGTAGGCCGGAGACTCGGGAGATGGCGGCAGGAGGCCCTCGGACGGCCAGTCCACCGTCCACGTCGCTGGGAGATGGCGTTGATGGCTCTCCGAGGCGACGGCCGGGCCGACGTGGCCCCAGTTGACAGTCCGCGTGGTCGCGTCGCGGTCGTGATAAGGGGGGTGCGGGAAGGACGGGGGGGAATGGTGTCGCGGCTTCGATATAAAGAAAGTACTTAAAACTACCTTAATATTAACATGTGAATTGTTCGCTATAAAGGTGCGTGGCGGAGACTGAGCCCGAGCGTGGTCACGCGGGCTCTTTCTCTATCTCTTTTGTGACGCAACGTCACAATATATATATATGGAATATATATATATATATATTCCACTCTATATCCCCATCCTGCGGCCGCAGCCGACTTCCCCCTCTGTATCATATTCATCATGACATTTCTGTCATGGGTATAGGGAAACTGCGGAAAACCTATACCAATACAGCCGGTCATCGAGTTCGCCCCCCAGTCGTGGAACTAGTCTTATTTCGACGCGAAATGCCGAAGAAAAACATTTCACGACGAAATGTACGCGACTGGGATTCGAACCCGCGACCTCCCGGTCCGCTGGTTTAGTGGCGAGCACGCTAATCACTAGACCATCGCACCGGTCAATATACACACACACACACACACACACACACACACACACACACACACACACACACACACACACACACACACACAATACCGTAATGTGCTACGTATTATTCGGTCACTACGATAAATGACACAAGCGAACTCGGGACCGGCGGTGTTACTATCGGTTTTCCGTACTTTCCCTATACCCATGGCAGAAATGCCATGGCGAATGCGATACAGAGGGGATAGTTGGCTGCGGCCGCAGGATGGGGATGTAGAGTGGAATATGGGGAATGTATTAAGGGGGAAGAACCCTGCATAGATGGAAGTTTAAAATAAAAATAAAAATACATATGTAGCTACGATTAACGCCATTTGTTAAATTGCTCAGCAAGTACTGTTGTGTTCCCGAGTAGAAATTTCTTAGGGTCAGCCTGACCAGGATCAGGCCCCCATCGGGGTGTGATAGGGGTAACACCTATTACGGACATCCTGATCCGGCCCCGATCGGGCCGGAAGTATTTAGGCCCTACATCAGGCTATACTAAAATGGCCCTACTAAGGCCGTCCCTGATAAGATCCTACTAAGGCTTTCCCCGATAGGGCCCTACCAAGGCTTGCTCTGATAGGCCCTACTAAGGCTTTCCATGATAGGGCCTTACTAAGGCTGTCCCTAATGTGGCCCTACTAAGGCTTTCCCTGATAGGGCCCTACCAAGGCTTGCTCTGATAGGCCCTACTATGGCTTTCCCTGATGAGGCCATAAATAGGCTTGCCCTATGCCTGCCTCAACAGTCGCTAGATGCACATAACCTCTCATTTTTCACATGGAAACTTCGATTTTACAGCATCGTAGCTTCGGAGTTTCGATGCATTCCTGAATTCTATTTAAAAAAAGGTGCTATAGACTGTCACGACAAAAAACGTTATGCAACTCGGATGCGTGTTAGAAGATTTCGGCAGCTTTGTAAGGCGAAGAGAGAAAGAGGAACTATATATATATGTATATATTGTAACGTTGCGTTACCATATAGAGACTATCCGAGAAAGGTGAGGTAAGCGGGCTGGCGTAGCTCAGTTGGTCAGAGCAGTCGACCGGCAATCGAAAGGTTCCGGGTTCGAATCCCGGCCCAGAAGCGCACCGCATTTTTTTCGGATAGTTCTCCTGAGTTTTTTCGGGGCATCACTATATATATATATATATAAGAGTAAGTTTCAAAAATCTATAGCATGTTATTCGATAAACCTCTTTAATTGTCACAATGATATTAACTAATTGATATACTTTATGTGATACAACAAATAATTATAGGAATTCATTTGGTCTGTTATGTCATATCAGGGACCAAGATGTTACAAGCACTCGGTAGCATAGGGGCAGCGTGCCTAGCTTTGAGTAGGAAGGTACGAGGTTCGATTCCCATATAGGCGAAATATTTTCTTCAAACAAAAACGTTTCAGCAGGCCAGGGAATGACGAATTATGATACAAAATCAATTGTAGTGGAACTCTAAATTAAGTGGTTCGTTCCATTTTGGTTTTTTGAAATATTATATGCATTTCTTTCTGATCAGGCAACCTGATAGGGGCCTGATCAGGCAACCAGATCAGGCCCATATGTGACACAACGTTACATTTTCTAGTAGGGCCCTTTCAGGCTGCCTTATTAGTGCCCTACCAGGGCAGTCAGGCAACCTGATCGGGCCCTGATCTGGGCCCCATCGAAATTTCTACGCGGGTTCTTAATAAAACCTACACACAGTCACATTACCAAACTACTGAACTAGACTTTACCTATCTAAATCTAGCCTATGAAATTAGCACACTCTATCGACTGACTGGTTTGTCACTCAATCCATTTATGACATTTCGATTGAGTGGACCCGGCTGAGCCTGAATTCTGTAGGACAGACCGGTTGCGCGAGGCGCATATCACGTTGATCGGTGTCATCTACACACAAATCGACACGATTTCAAAGCAACGATTCGTTCAGTTGTCATTGTGGATTAGAACCCGGATATTGAGAAACATGCTAGGTTTCATGAGTTTTCTCGGATTTTTGGAAAAAGTTTGGCAGATTTGCATAACATTTTCATAGGACCACACCGCTGTGTTTCGATGTACAGCAAAGAAACAACCATATTCAACACGGCATAATCGATGTACATAGACATAAAAAAAATAAATAAAAATACATAGTCGACGATCAGTTTGAAACTGGTTCAAAATGGTTTTATTTGAAACGCTCGAAAGTAAAATTACCCACTTATAGTTTCAACACTATTCTGCATTGAGGCGTCTTCGCATTTTACAATTTTAAAAAATCGATTTTTTCTAATTACATTTTTCGAAAGTATACATATCCCAAAGTATCATACTAAAATTTTATGAAGATCGGAGGAGTCTAACTGTATTTTTGTATGAACTTTCCTTTACTACCTGAGCACGTTCATCTGCTCGTTACAAACTTTAAACGCGTTTTTCTCGAAACAACGTTTTTCGACGGCTTGTTGATAAAATCTTGGAAACTACTGAACCGATCCTTATGAAATTTTACCCGAATATTCTTTACAACTATAGCTATAGCGTATACAAAGGATTTTGTTAAATTTTGGTATTTAGGGTAAGCTGGTATATAGGAGTACGCCCCTAAGCTTCAAAGCGGTGAAAAAACCAAACGAATACATTTGACGAATCAGTTTTTGTTTTAATTGAAAGAATGTCTATTATTCTATTTAAATTATGAGCAACAATGGGGAATCTTAATTTTTTTAAAATAACAAACTAAAAACTACGAAATGGGACTTGCGAACTCTTAGACATACGGGGGTTTAAGGGTCCGCACGGGGATCAATAAGAGTACGCAAGCATCAATCGACACATAAATCGCAATTAAAGTTGCCCACATTTGTATGAACAGTGCATTTCTCATGCCACCAAGCTTGACCGCTCAAACACTCGATCCAGTCCTCACATATTGCTTCTTCGTATATTTCTTTGTATATTTTGTATAATTGTAAAAACATATACTCTATACACACACACACACACACACACACACACACACACACACACACACACACACACACACACACACACACACACACACACACACACACACACACACACACACACACGCACGCACGCACGCACGCACGCACACACACGCTACATACTATATACAGGGTGTCCCATTTTAATCTTACACCTGAATTTTCTCGAAAAATATTGCTCGGACGAAATATTGTGTGGAACAAAACTTCTAGGGATTGAAGGGGGACGTTTGAAAAAAATTTATTTGAGGAGCCAAAATTCAAAATGGCGGCGTTACAAAGGGTGACATGTTTTTTTCAAACGGAAACATAACTTTTTTCTGTTGCCAAAAAATTTGTCAGCTGAAAACGAAAAACTTTTGTTGAAAAAATTTTTTGATAAAGTTCATAGTTTTCAAGTGAGAACATCATTTTCAATTATTTCAGATGTATCCAGGATTTGTGTGTGTGTGTGTGTGTGTGTGTGTTTTTCTACCCATCGTGATCAAAGTTCGTCAAGGATTTAAAGAAACACGTTTTTGGGCCTGAAAATGGCACAAACGCTATTAAAATGGAAAAAAACTATTTTTCATCGATTTTCCTCCAAAATTCTCATGAAATATCGTCCAAATTTGAAAACCAAAAAAACAAAAAAAAACCAAAATTTTCAACAGTGTTCCACACGCATGCACATGCACACACACACACACACACACACACACACACAAATCTTGGATACATCTGAAATAATTGAAAATGATGTTCTCACTTGAAAACTATGAACTTTATCACGCACGCACGCACGCACACACACACACACACACACACACACACACACACACACACACACACACACACACACACACACACACACACACACACACACACACACACACACACACACACACACACACACACACACACACACACACACAAATCTTGGATACATCTGAAATAATTGAAAATGATGTTCTGACTTGAAAACTATGAACTTTATCAAAAAATTTTTTCAACTAAAGTTTTTAGTTTTCAGCTGACAAATTTTTTGGCAATAAAAAAAAGTTATGTTTCCGTTTGAAAAAAAACATGTCAGCCTTTGTAACGCCGCCATTTTGAATTTTGGCTCCTCAAATAAATTTTTTTCAAACGTCCCCCTTCAATCCCTAGAAGTTTTGTTCCACACAATAGTTCGTCCGAGCAATATTTTTCGAGAAAATTCAGGTGTAAGATTAAAATGGGACACCCTGTATATGGGCCATTCCACGCCATTTCACCTAGCTCGTGACCCTTACCATTTTTGGTTTTCCTGATTTTTTAAAAATTGTACCCCATGAAAGGAGTATCCACACCAATTTTTAGATTGTTATTTCTCCTCTTTTAGGAGTTATAATTCTCCAAAAAATGTCAATTTCGGAAGTTTTGAAAACGTTCAAACGCTGATAACCCCTAAAGTAACTGAGATATCGACAAATTTCACTATATAATTTTTTTTATTTTCAGCCATACTTTCGTCAGAAAATATGAAAAATTATCACTTATCAATGTCAACGTTTTTTTGCTACTAAAGTAAAAACTATCTTTTCTTAAATGAACGCCTCTTTTTATTTTTTTCAAATAATTCTCTAAAATAGAGTGACCCATTCTATGATTTTTAAGACTAGTCTCATCGTGGGTCTATTTTTCCTTCTATTTTTTTTCGCATTAATCATGTTTTTCAGAAGACTTTTATCATTTTAATCTCCAATAATGCTATTAATGATTTTCTCATTTCCAATTCGGCTTCGTCAGGCCTGAAACGGTTAATTTGTAATTTGTGCTGAATTTAACGAAAAAAAAGGTTTTTTCATTCAATATATTTTTTTTTGTTCAATTCCGCGCAAACTAAAAATAAACCGCTTCGGGCCTGACGAAGCCGAGTTGGAAATCACAAAATCATTAATAGCATTATTAGAGATTAAAATGATAAAGGTTTTCTGAATTTTTTGTTTCAGACAGAAAACGACATTTGTGGAAAATTATAACTCCTAAAAGAGAAGAGATAATTGAATTGAACATATCCTCTGGCACGCAATCCATAAATAATTGAATTTCGTTTTTTAGAGGCCTCTATATAAAGCAATATACCATGATGACAGTACACAATTTTACAGTGTTTATGTGTAGAGCTGTGTTTATGCAACACTATTTATGACGCTCGCACGACAGGGAAACCTTTCTGGCTGTATTGCAGCTACCCATTCCCTAGCGGACAATTGACGAGATGTCCGCGCCTAAATCGCACCTGTGATGATTAGTTCGTGTATCAAGCTAGAGAACGCGCTTCTTTCAAGATTTATGCTACCAAGTGGCAATGCATTCCGCAGATACGCAGCGGAGATGCCAAAAGCGTGCCTCTGGTATTCCGTGCGAAAATGGGGAAGGTCAAGAAAATCAGGTGTTTGCCGAAGGGGCATGCCGTTTCTTGGACCTTTTTTTAAAGCAGCGATCTGAGACACGTGGGTTTTCCTGAGCGGAGGACTTCGTAGGCTAAACGTAACATGAAGAATTTCCCTCTTGCGTCCAGCCTCAACCACGATAATTTTTTCCAGCACGGAGTGATTTGCTCGAATCATTTGGCATCAAAAATAAATCGAACACAAGAATTCAATGCGACTTTGAGAATAGTATTACATTCATCAGCCAGCCCAAATATGACACAGCAGCAATAATCAAATACCGGCAGGATGAAAACGGATATAAGTTTTGCACGAGCTCGCTGTGGAAGAAATCTACGACACGATTGCAGCATGCATAGCCTTGCACTTGCCATACTTGCTTCGTTAATGGCTTGTTGTTTTCTTTTATGGGGTACAATCTTGTAACAAAAAAATCAGGAAAACCAAAAATGGTCAGGGTCACGGGCTAGGGGAAATGGCGTGGAACGTCCCATATATATAAAATATATAATATAAATGTAAAATACTATGTATATTAAATATATATATTAATATGTATATACTTTTTGTATACTTTGTATACTTGTAAAAAAAATTAACAACAGTTGTATACGAGGGGGGACCCATAAGTTCCGGGAATTACGCTGTGGTGGGGAGGGAGAGTGGGGGAACCTATTCTTTGACCACATGTCCGTTAGTGTCACGCCACCTGCGTCAGTGTGCAAAGTTGTGTCGCTGTGAGTGTATCGGTTCGGCTGTAAGATTTTTTTGAGTAAAACAACTGTTTACATTTCGGCGAAAACGTAATGGCAGATTGTCGAGAACAACGCGCGGCTGTGAAATTTTGTTTCCTGTTGGGGAAATCGGCCGCTGAAACTATTGTTTCCGCCGCCATGACACCGATTGTCCACCCCCCATACTCACCGGATCTAGCCCCCTGTGACTTCTTTTTGTTCCCCAGACTCAAAAGGAATATGAAAGGAAAGCGTTTTGCCACTGTGGAGGAGGTGAAACAAAAATCGCTGGAAGGCTTAAAGGACATCCCGATGAGTGAATTTAAAAACTGTTTTTGAACAATGGAAGAATCGTTTGGAGAAGTGCGTTGTGGTCAATTGCGAATACTTTGAAGGTGATCAAAATTTGGTGTAAAAATATTGAGAAATAAAGAAGTTATGACGAAATTCCGCGTTTTTTTTGGGTCCCCCCTCGTAAGAGTACGCGCGTACTCCTACACACCCAAGCACTGCGTACTCTTATACCACTTGCACATTTTAAACAAACATGACTGTTACTGCCATTTATCGCTGAGATGCAAAATTACTTTCATTTCGAACAATAACCGTAGTAAACCGACGTACGAAATTGATAGTTGTTTTTGAAGAAAGTAAATTATGTTTCGTACTTGTGATGCTTCGAAAATGTCAAAAATCAATAAGAAATTGCAACCAAAACTTCAAACTTACCTAGCCTCTCCGTTTTATTTCACTTTGGATTTTTTTTGTCAGGAACCATTTACCCTGTGGGCTGTCAAAACACAACGGAAGTAAGGTTCAATTAGCGAACCGTTTCGTCATTAGCATAACTGCTTACTCTTATCGCCTGCGTACTTGTATACCAGCTTACCCTACTTTTTTGCCAAAAACGGTGAAAAAAAAACGTTTTTTCGAAAAATGTCCGCCATTTTGTTATTTTTGTATATATCAAAAATCGTATGACATGCGCTATAGCCATTTACATGCTTATTTTGAAATGTCAAACCGTCATGTGTCCTATCGATTACGACCAATTCGAATGTAACGGTCCAATCGAGTTCCCGATACCCTTGTCGATGCAAAATCATCCGGCGATTATGAATTTTCCAAGTAAAACTCGATCGGACCAAAACTCTCGATCCGAGACACGTCTATATTTAGAAAGTCCATCTCCTGGGCTAAATAAGGCCCGGACAAGAATGGAACTTGAACATTTGAGACCACCAAACGATCTTACACCGAATAAGGGCCTGTCTGGTCCATTATAGCAAGATATAAAAAAAGATCCATTTTCACGTCTTGTGTGCTATCGATTACGGCCAATTCGAATCTAGCGGTCCAATCGATTTCCCGATACCCGCGATCGCCCGCTCGAAACCAAAATTACCTACTCGTAGTTTCAATACTATTCTGTATTAATGTTGCACTAACTTTGAAATATCAATACGTCATGTGTCCTATAGATTACATACTTGGCAGATATATATGACATTTTCACGGGACCACATCGCTGTGTTTCCCCACACAGCAAAGACACAACCATGCGAATCGGACCAACCAACAGGGCATAATCGGTATACATACATATAAAAAAGAAAACACATTTACATAGCCGACGAACGGTTCAAAGCCGGTTTAAAATGGTTTTATTTGAAGCGCTCGAAAGTAAAATTACCTACTCGTAGTTTCACACTATTCTGTATTGATTTTGTACTCATTTTAAAATGTCAATATTGAAATTTTGTTATTTCGTTTTCATATATTTTTCGCTGGACTACATGAGGGGTGGGGGGGGGGGGAGTGCCCCATCCTGCCCCATGCCCATGAATACCTATGTATACTCCGGTGTGATCCCGAGGAAGGTCACTCTCTCACTCTGTCTCGCTCTCTATTCGCTCCGTCTGGTGGGCGCGCTTTCTTGTTGTCCAGTAGTTTTCCCGTGTGGCAATTATACCTCCATAAAGCTAGCAGAGCAAACTCCCGAAAATGGATTTAATTGATATCAAAATTTTGTGCATTTTATGTGCTAATTTTGTGCTCCATTTAAAATTTTTGTGCTCATACCGTTTAGCGGGAAATTAGAAATCAAAAGTGCTCTGCTGGCTTGCCATCAAGCTAGCAGAGCACTTAATGATATTTGGCTTATCTAAGAATGAAATTACGTGACATTTATGTGCTTTTTATGTGCTTTGCGAATATCGAACAGCCAAACCCCTATTTTTTTCGCCCGATATAAACCCTCAAAAACCCCCAAATAAGAGAATTTACCATTTTTTGGATATACTGACATGAAAATACATAATATTGATGTGCTTTTTATGTGCTCTACGAATATTCGAGAGCCAAACTGCTAAAACGCAAATTTCTCCCAAAACCACCCCTACAAGACCCAAGCTACCCGCCAATACGAGTAATGGATATTTTTTCGATATCGCTAGATCAAAGTAGTCCACATTTATGTGCTTTTTATGTGCTCTACGAGTATCTAAGAGCCAAACCTCTAAAACGAAACTTTCTCCGAAAACCACCCCTACGGGACCCAGGCTACCCGCAAATACGAGTATTGGCTATTTTTTCTATATCGCAAAATCAAAGTAGTCCACATTTATGTGCTTTTTGTGTGCTAATTTTGTGCTCCATTAAAAATTTTTGTGCTCTTACCGTTTAGCGGGTAATTAGAACTCAAAAGTGCTCTGTTGGCTTACCATCATGCTAGCAGAGCACTTAATGATATTTGGCATATCTAAGAATGCAACTACGTGATATTTATGTGCTTTTTATGTGCTTTGCGAATGTCGAACAGCCAAACCCCTATTTTTTTTCGCCCGATATAGACCCTCAAAAAACCCCCAAATAAGAGCATTTACCATTTTTTGGATATACTGAAATGAAAATACATCATATTTATGTGCTCTGCGAATATTCAAGAGCCAAACCGCTAAAACGCAAATTTCTCCCAAAACCACCCCCACAAGACCCAAATTAACCGCCAATACGAGTAATGGTTTTTTTCGATATGACAAAATCAAAGTAGTGAACATTTATGTGCTTTTTATGTGCTGTATGAATATCCAAGAGCCAAACCACTAAAACGAAAATTTCTCCAAAAACCACCCCTACAAGGCCCAAGCTACCCGCCAATACGAGTATTGGTTATTTTTGCGATATCGCAAAATCAAACCAGTCCACATTTATGTGCTATTTATGTGCTAATTTTGTGCTCCATTAAAAATTTTTGTGCTCTTACCGTTTAGTGGCTAATTAGAAATCAAAAGTGCTCTGTTGGCGTACCATCAAGCTAGCAGAGCACTTAATGATATTTGGCATATCTAAGAATGAAACTACGTGATATTTATGTGCTTTTTATGTGCTCTACGAATATTCGAGAGCCAAACCGCTAAAACGCAAATTTCTCCCAAAACCACGCCCACAAGACCGAAATTACCCGCCAATACGAGTAATGGTTATTTTTTCGATATCGCCAAATCAAAGTAGTCCACATTTATGTGCTTTTTATGTGCTCTATGAATATCCAAGTGCCAAACCGCTAAAACGAAAATATTTCCCAAAACCACCCCTACAAGACCCAAGCTACCCGCCAATACGAGTATTGGTTATTTTTGCGATATCGCAAAATCAAACCAGTCCACATTTATGTGCTTTTTATGTGCTCTAGGAATATCCAGAAGCCAAACCGCTAAAACAAGAATTTCTCCCAAAACCACCTCTACAAGACCCAAACTACCCACCAATACGAGTATTGGCTATTTTTTCGATATTGCTAAATTAAAGTAGTCCACATTTCTGTGCTTTTTATGTGCTGTACGAATATCCAAGAGCCGAACCGCTAAAACGAAAATATCTCCCAAAACTACCCCTGCAAGACCCAAGCTACCCGCAAATACGAGTATTGGCTATTTTTTCGATATCGCAAAATCAAAGTAGTCCACATTTATGTGCTAATTTTGTGCTCCATTTAAAATTTTTGTGCTCTTACCGTTTAGCGGGTAATTAGAAATCAAAAGTGCTCTGCTGGCTTACCATCAAGCTATAGCAGAGCACTTAATGATATTTGGCATATCTAAGAATGAAACTACGTGATATTTATGTGCTTTTTATATGCTTTGCGAATATCGAACAGCGAAAGCCCTATTTTTTTTTCGCCCGATATAGACCCTCAAAAAACCCCCAAATAAGAGCATATACCATTTTTTGGATATACTGAAATGAAAATACATAATATTTATGTGCTTTTTATGTGCTCTACGAATATTCAAGAGCCAAACCGCTAAAACGCAAATTTCTCCCAAAACCACCCCCACAAGACCCAAATTACCCGCCAATACGAGTAATGGTTATTTTTTCGATATCGCAAAATCAAAGTAGTCCACATTTATGTGCGTTTTATGTGCTCTATGAATATCAAAGAGTCAAACCGCTAAAACGCAAATTTCTCCCAAAACCACCCCCACAAGGCCGAAATTACCCGTCAATATGAGTAATGGTTATTTTTTCGATATCGCCAAATCAAAGTAGTCCATATTTACTAGCACTACTTTGAAGAGCCTCTACAAGTTCGAGAAAAGATGCTAGGGACAATGATTTGCTTCTTGAAGGCCAGTTATATGGTGCCGGCATCGCTGACTAAAGGTAAAAAATTTTTTTTCCAATTTATCGCATAAATTAACAAACCTAAAACTTTGAACGCGTTTTTCTCAAAACGACTTTTTTGAGTGCGGCACGCAGCAGAACTCGAGCAATTTTTATCCGATCGACTTCAAATTTGGACTGCATCAATAAATCTAGATTATCTAAAGAAGTACATAGGATTTTTTCGATATCTCAATAATAAAAAAAGTTATAGCCTATTTTCGACGAGAAATTTTGCTCGAAAATCGTCCTTTAATTTCAAAAGCGTGCCTATTTTTTAAAAATCAATATTTTTTCAAATCCCTGTGTACTTCTCTTCAAAATATCATATTATTAACGAAAACACTCGGTATTTTTTTTCAGATCGACTTTGAAGAGAGTTCTGCTGCGTGCCGCGAACCACTGCAGAGGCAACAGTACCTGACGCGGGAGCTTCCCCAGCGTCACCATGGGGCGTGAAAAATTTGAATTTTTTTTTTATGTATCTTCAATAAACAACGAACAAAACAAAAAAAATTTTTCGAATATCTCTTTTTTTTTCACAAAAAAAATTCTTGAAAAATGGCAAAAAAACAGGGGGTCACAGTGGTGTTCTGCCTTAAGTGTTCTTACTAGCTTGATGGCAAGCCAGCAGAGCACTTTTGATTTCTAATTTCCCGCTAAACGGTAAGAGCACAAAAATTTTAAATGGAGCACAAAATTAGCACATAAAAAGCACAAAATTTTGATATCAATTAAATCCATTTTCGGGAGTTTGCTCTGCTACCTTTATGGAGGTGGCAATTATCACGCGGAAGCCACCTGGGGAATATTCTTCCTTGCTTCCTTTCCGTGCAGCGATCTCCTCGATATGTTTCACTTCCGTATCTCAGTTGTCATACAAGTCTCTCCTCTCTCTCTCTCTCTTTCCCTCTACACATATACGTTTGAATTTTGGTGAAATTGTTCAATTACCCGCTAGCTTCGGTGAGCTTCTCAAATACGAATACTCGATAATGCGAGTTATGAGAACGAGCTGCCGCGACTGTGCGACATCAACGCGTTGCGTAGTGGACTTTGTAGGTGGGGCAACAAAGAGCAAAAAGTGTTATTTAACGAAAGTTTAATTGAATCGTCGCGACGAATAATTAGCCGACGCGGTCCATCCGCGTTTCTCGTAACATCGCGTAATAGCTGAATTTAATGGAGTATCATTAAGAGCGCGCGCGCGCGTCATTTCGTGATGCAACGCGAAAGGCGCCAATTTCAAAATAAGTTGAATCGCCTTATAAAAGCCGACGGAATGCCAAGATTTGTCTTGTACGCCGCGGAATATTATGTCGCTACTTCGATGGGTGAGTTTACGAGTGTGCCCGGGTGCGTCTCTGTCGACAATCGCGCAAGAGAGCGGCTTCTTTTTTATCGATCACCGCAATTTCAGCTCGAAATATGGATTCTGTTGAACGGTGCGATCGCAGAACGAAGAGACGCGCGCCAGGCTGGATACTCGTACGAACGTCCCAAAATTTCATTCGATCTCCCAACGGAAACGAGACGACCCGCACTAAATACATTACCGACACCTGTTGAATACGGGCCTCCGAGAGTTCCCTCGCCACCCTCCCAATATAATTATCCCACACACAGTGAGCCGCCGCCGCCGCCGCCACCTCCTCGGCCTCCACCACCCCCGCCACCTACCTACAATCATCCACGACCGCCACCATCACAACCTCCGCCTACCTACAATTATCCACCGCCGCCTCTTCCTCCTCGACCACCACCACCACCACCACCACCACCACCACCACCACCACCACCACCACCACCACCACCACCACCACCACCACCACCACCGCCTACCTACAATTATCCACCTCCACCACCACCGCCTCCTCCTCCTCCGCCACCACCGCCTCCTCCTCCTCCGCCACCACCGCCTCCACCACCCATTTATAATTATCCTCCCCCTCCACCACCGCCTCCGCCGCCGCCTCCTCCTCCTCCGCCACCACCGCCTCCACCACCCACTTATAATTATCCTCCCCCTCCACCACCGCCGCCGCCGCCTCCTCCCCCTCCGCCACCACCGCCGCCGCCGCCTCCTCCCCCTCCACCACCACCACCACCACCACCAAATTATCTGCCACCAGCACCACGGTCTCCTTCGCCTCCACCGCCCCCACCGCCGCCTCCTCCGCCACCACCGCCGCCTCCTCCTCCGCCACCTCCTCCACCACCCCCACCGCCACCACCGCCGCCTCCTCTTCCACCGCCACCACCGACACAACCATCGCGTCCTCCTCCGCCGATCCGGGCCTCCACACCGGCTCCGACCTACCTACCCCCTTATAAACCAGCAACGTCAAGCCCGACATACAATAACCGAGGCCCGAGCTCACGCCCTACACCAGGTGAGCGCTTGTCCCGCAACCGAATACTTTGATACGCGGCGATCCTTTGAAATAATGTTTTAATGGCGTATTTGTTTTGCCCGCCCGTAACTTTGTCTCAGCTCCGCCACCGAACCGACCACGCCCGCCGCCGCAGCCACCGCAGCCACCGCAGCCACCGCAGACGAGAAGATACCTGCCTCCGTCGCCGCCGTCCCCACCGAACCCGCCACCGCCACAGAACAGACATTACTTGCCACCGGGCCGTTGAAACGCGTATCGACGCCCGCCCATGGATCAGCGTCGCCGCGGCAGCGTCAAAGCTGAATAAAAATGGCGATTTTGGGAAAATCGTAGGAATCAGGGAACGAGGAAGAAAAATATTTCGTCGATACGTTCATTAGATTTTGTTATTATTGTACTCATAGACTCTGGACGATAGAGGAGAGCACTCGACTATCGTACAAACGCGACTATACGCGTATCACAGCCATTTTTTCAGGTAGACCCCCCAGCCGCTCCGCTTTGGTCTTTCATCGCGATAGCGAGCTGTCGTAGGCTACGCGACAGCAGACTGTTATTAGCCTTCGAACGATCGCTTCTCCCTCGATCAATCCGAATTTATAATCAAAATAATATGTATGGCGGCCCAACGAGAGGGGGGTGGGGGGTTTGAATGACCTTGACGAACGAAAACTTTAACCGTACGATATGCGTAATTTGACATCTCAATTGACGAACGATACCCAATGTTTCAACGTAAAACGCGATACGTTGAACATTGATCCATCGCTTTCCGGCGGGCACTCAACGACGGAAACAAAAGTCGCGCGCGCGCGGTAACCGTATTCCGCAATGTTAGCGCCTTCGATCTAACAGGGACAGGTTGCACGCGCGAGCCCTCCCACACCCCCTCCTCCGTCCAAAATTTTTATTTTAATCTCAAAAGAAAAAAAAGCACCAAGATTTAATCCGCCGCCTCGGAGAAGAAATATCACAATTTTCGTTGTTGGCGACAAATTCTCGGCCCAACGACCGTATAAATTGCCCAATGAAATAAAACAAATAAAAAGACTCAAATAACGAGGAGAGGTATAGCCGAGACGAGAAAATATACAAAGCTAAGAAATAATAAGATATCAGGGTTTGTCGAAGAAGCGTTTGTCGCGCATCGAATCTCGTCGAGCCACGTGCAATACGAGGGCACCGGGCTTGGCGAGCTTGAAAAACTGCAAGGCCTTGGCGTGGGTGACTCCTTGGACGAGTTGACCGTTGACCGCGATTATTTCGTCACCCGATCGGAGCGCGCCCGCCTCGGCGGCTTGACCGCCGTTCAGCACGTCCTTAACGAAGATCCCCATGTTACCTCTGTTGCTGTCCGAACCACCGACGATTGAGAAACCAAGTTTTTTCGCGGCTCCCTTTTCGAGGACGATCGTCAACGGATAGTCGCTTGTCGTCGTTTTCGTCGCCGTCGTCGCCGCCGCCGCCGCCGCCGCCGCCGCAAGGCACGTCGAGGTTGCTCGCGATCCATCGTCGTCGCCGCCGCCGCCGCCGCCGCCGCCGCTAGGCACGGAAAATCTCTTTCGCGTAACTTGAAATTTTTTCATCCCCGTGAGGAAAGCCGCCGCCGCCGCCGAGGGTACGTCCTCGTCGATCTCCTTACGAACATTTATCTCGTTGGTCGATACGCTTTTGCCGACGGTAGCGAGAGGGGCAGTGATGGCCGTTACGGCTCTAAGAAGCTCAGAATCGGTGCGCGAATCGCCGATGAGATAATCGCCTGCTGTCCCCCTCCCGCCGTTCTTCGTCTTCGTCTCGAACGAGGCCGCTGCGTCTCTCGCTATCCGCAGCTCGACCGTACCGATCGAATTTCTCAGAGCGTTTCTCGCCTCGATTGCGGACATGCCGCGCAATCTGCGCCCGCAGACTCTGACCACCTCGTCACCGAGGCGTATTCGTTTCGACTTGGCAGCCTCACCGTTCTCCTCGAGTTTCGCGACGACGTAAAACGGTCGCACGGCCTCGCGCTTCTCGACTTTTATGCCGAGGCTAGCCGGTTCCTCAACCGTAAGTTTCACGGTCTTGAGTTCGCGTCGAGCCTTGCTCGAGCCACCGCCGCCGCCGCCGCCGCCGCCATCGTCTCCCGAGTTGTGCAGATTATTCGTTCTTTTGGCCGGTTTCGTGCCATCCTCTGGTTCCGATAGACATCTCTTCGGGCTGTAGTAACGCACGTGATCGAGACACGATCCCTCGAGAGCAAGTCTCGTTGCCGGAGGGCTGTCTTTGCAGGGTGAAGCTGCATTTTCCAAAAGATTCAGCCCACTCGCGTTTGCGGAAGCCCCACCGCCGCTGCCTACGCCTACTCTCATCCCCACTGCCCGCGTTATCGCACTTTTCGGCAACTTTTTCAATTTTTTCAATTTTTTCACCCGCGATTCCCGCATCGTCTCATCCTTGTTCTTTCCCGAATTCCTCCCACTATCGAACGCCTCGTCGTCGTCGTCGTCGTCGTCGCCGCCGCCGCCGCCGCCGCCTGCCCTCTCTTTTTCCCTCAAAGACGCGATTCTTGTCACCGGGAGCCGATCAATGGATCTTTTAAATTGCAATTCCGGGAAAACGAAGCTCTCGTCGCAGCTGTCGGTATCGGCGTAGGTCACCGCCGTCGCACCGTCGTCTTCGTCTTCGGACACGAGGTTGGTCGTGTCCGTTCTCATCGACTCGTTGGACGAAATTTCATCGACCTCCTCCTTGTCCTCCAGCCGGTTACGTCGACGATCGCTCTCGGCACACGCGACCGCTGCCTTCTCTTTGATCGGTGTACTCATCGACATCGACAGATCTATCCCCTGATAATCGTCCGAGGTTATAGAAAAGTTGGAGCGTGGAGCCGCCGCAACCGCCGCAACCGCCGCAACCGCCGCCGCATTTAGGAGGTTCGCGCTGTCCGGTGAATCGGCACCCGCTCTCGTACTGTCCGAATCGTAGCCGCTCTCGTCACAACCGAGTCGAAGGGTGCACATGAGCTCCTCCAACGGAGAACCGTTCGACGACCTTCGTCCTTGGTTGAATCTGGAAAATGTAAGAGAAACTAAAGGCGTTTCGATTGGAAAATACGTAGGCGTCAAACGCGAGTTAACGATAGAAGAAAGTCGGACGCGTCGAGACTTGCCTCTCCTCCTTATTTCCACTGTCAAGACTTGCGAGTTTGGCGGCCTCTTTGACACAAGTTTCGAGGACAAAGTCGCGAATCGCGGGAACGGTCGTGGCGTCGGTGGTAAGTCGGTTCGTCCTGTCAAGAGTTTCCTGGACGAGCGCCGTGCCCTCCTTGGTCTTGATAATCTCCCGATTGTTGAGAATGTAGTCAAATATTCGCTGCTGCTCCTGTAAATCTCGTATACTCCGACTCAACCGCTTCCTCCTGTCGACGAGGGCCTCGTTGCGATATTCCTTGGAAAGTCTCGTGACCTTTTTCAGAGCTCCCTCGCTCAGAGACTTTTCCATACCGTAACGTGAAAGATCGAGATCGAGATCGAGATCGAGGACGTTGGCGGTGGGGGTGGCCGCACCTCCGCTTCGTCGATAATACCCTACATCCCCATCCTCCTCTTCCTCCTCGATCATAGGATCCCGTTTCCAAGTTTCGCCGGCTCGGTTAGCGGCGTCGGAACTTGGCTCGCTCCCCCGGAACAAATTACGCAGCGATTCGACCCTCGATACTCGCTTCGGCTTTTCGATCGACTGTTGACGAATCGCGTTCTACAAATGTGAATAACGGTTGACTCGGGTGTAATCGGGGCTATAATTCGTAACTCTCTGCAGCCCGCGTTATCGCGCTTACCCTGTCCGGAATATCGTCCGGGAGATCCTCGCAACGGCGACGGCGACAACCGAGAGACACGCCGCCGTTTTCCAAAGCCCGGCGACTCCGCTCTCCTCCCGAAGGCACCACCGGCCACGGGACCACTTCGGAACTGTCCGATCTCTTGAGTCGGTCCCACCTTTCGCCGACTCTTCTTCCCCACGTTGAGATCCCGCCACCGCCACCTATCGGTGTCAGACGCAACGAGCGCCGATTGTTGACAAATATTCGTAACGCGCTCGCGCGCGCATCGGCGCGACATTTTTCGAAACATTTCGCGTACCTTTTCTGGCGGACCGAGACGAGCAGCCGATCTCCTCTGCGGCCCCTTCCTTTTTTCCTCTCGTCGAAACCTGGCAGTTTGCTTCGCCCTGCGTAACGCCGCTCGCCGATACCAACTGAGGACTCGCGCTCGGTCTCTTGAACAGCCGCATCCTTTTTTTCCTCTCTGCAAATCAAAATCATCATATCATCACCACCGCGACATTCCCTTATTTTCCTACCTCCAACTTTGCATCCTTCGAACGGAACGATTTTTCTTTCTTTCTTTCTTTTTATCATCATCCGGAGCTTTTTCTTTTCAAATTGGGGTCGTTCATCTCCAATGAGAATACCGATGTCAAAAGAAAAACAGAATTCTCTTCCGTTCCAACGTCATTGTCATTATCGACGATTCGATTGGGTTTGTTTGGGAGGAACGGGCAAGAATGGGAAAAACGAGTATTCTCGATGCTGTTGCGACTAGCGCGCAGACCACACGAGGGGGCAACGCTTCGTGGCTGGCTGCGCAACGCCCACGCCTGTCGTTCGAGACTCGAGAGAGCGTACGTGTGCGCAACCCACGTGCCGCCGCCGCCGCCGCCGCCCGGTACACTTGGCGGATCGCTCCAAATTTACAGACGGACGATACACGTCGCGGCGGTGCCGGTGCCGCCGCCGCCGCCGCGAGCGGTACGAGAGCCCACGACCAAAACCACGTATATATACGGCAATACGGCCGAAACTGTATGAAATCGTCAGATTATATGATTCTGAAGCCGCCTGGGTGTGTCCCGAGCAGAAATTTGTTCAGGGTGAAATCCGGACCGGATCAGGCTGCCACAATAGCAAATCCGGGCCGGGTCAGGCAAATTTAGTCCGGCCCTGATCAGGGATGTAACGCTTTTGCAAATTCAGGTCCGGATCAGGCACCTTATCAGGCTCTGATCAGGCGCTTCATCAGGCCCGGATCAAGCAACTTATCTTGTTGCGGATTACGAAATCTATGTATACTTATCCATGCGAGTCGGCAAAGTTCAACATGTGGCAAGTAAAAAAACGGAAACAATTGAAACATGCTCATTGGTATCTGTCGATCGGAAAATGGTGTGTTTGGATACGAGCAACAACGACACGGAAGAAAAGATCTGGGTGATGTCTCTTCTCCACTGATAACAGAAAAAAAATACGAGCTTCGTTTCGCATTAAATATATTACAAAATATAAAATTTAAGAGAATAAAAAAAAAGAGAAATTTTCTTTGTCGCGTATACTCCCAAAAACGAAAAGAACGTTCCGGAGTCGCCTGGCAGACGCCTCAGCGCTTGTTACGCTCCATTCAACAACGTTTTCATACATCTCGGCCGATTTCGTATAATAATGTCATACTTCAGAGTTATTGGCTCTTTCATTGAGGATTGCGGTATTACCTGGTATTACCGGTATATTCTGGTGGACAGTGAAATTTTGGCGAACGGATCACCGAGGGCTTTCATTTCGGGTACAAATTTTAATCGATAAAAAAGACTACATCCTCTTGTCTCGCTTGCGTTTCAAAAACTGCACTTGGATGCCTTCGTCGACCGTGAAAAAATTGTCATCGAAAAATCAATTTAAGATTATTTCTTTCAATTTCAAAATCATCGTTCAACGACGCCTACGATAAAACACGAAGCAACTCTCAAATTGTTCGAAAAATATGATTACTTTACCGAACAAACATTGCAAGGAAAGCATGAATTAACCGCTCGGTATTATACCGTTTACATACGATTAGTGTCCTATTGTGACATGCTGAACAAGAGTATCAGAACCGGAGATCTGAAAATGTATGTTTACATTTGTGCAAAAATCACAAATTTTTTTCTTCGCGTTCAATCACCAAAATTATTCTCGTTGGCTGGTATATTGTGTCAGCAAACTTTGCAGCATAGACGATACCCATCCAGGACTGCGTTTCTCATTAGAACAAGGATTATTTGGAGTACGAAGAACGGAGAAACCTTTTTCCAGAATACCTGTCGATCTGACTTTGGAACAAACAATTAACGGCGAAGCAGCTCGGAGGTTGATCGAAATTATTCACATGACAAATTCGGTGGCTGCAAGGCAACGTTGGGCGATAAATCACAGTGCTCGAGCTCGAATAATATCACATGTGCCGAAGACCGTAGGAATTGCCAAGAATCAGGATATCACCTCGTAACTGAAGAGTTCTCGCGTTCGAAAGAGTCACCGGCAAGTTGACAAGTTCACAAGGACTTTGGAACAATACATGAATCCTTTCGACGATTCTTTAGACGCTGATAAGTTGTACAACATTACAACTGGAGAAGCTGCCGCACAAAATACTACTGACTTTCTGCCGAATGTCGAATCTCGAGGAGAAACTTTGCGCGATAATTTCATAACAGAGGTAAAAGAGAGACACGCACGGTTTCAAGAACCAATAAAAAAAATCCTGTCTTCACATTCAGCACAAAAAAAAAAGAAGAAAAAAGTTTTACTCGGTGGCAAGGTCCAAGAATTGAGGCTACAGAGAGATTTATTTGGGCGGCTTTTAGCTTTGTCCTTGGAAAAAAAAAAAGGAAAAAAGTATCGAAAAAGTGCTGTGTTACCCAATAACCCCAATTCCGATATCACTTTGTCACATGGACGGAACAATAAATAAAACCGACAAATCAGCAATGATGCGAGACCTTGAAAAAAGAAATTGAGAGCACGGAGCCGGAGTCTACAGATGTTTTGATTATTGATGGGTTCCTTTTGCTGCATACCTTAAAAGACATTCCACGAACATTTGGAGATACTTGGAAGAAAATTTTGCACATTTTGCGTAAACATAATGTTGCAAGGATCGATCTGATATTCGACAGGTATTTCTGCCTGTCTATCAAGGACACCGAGCATGGATCGCGAGAAACCATAAAATCTACAGATTTACGAATCTTAGGACCGCAACAAGTTAGACCTTCTGATTCCGCAAAAGAATTGAAAAATATCAAATTCAAAAATGCTCTGGTCAAATTTATTATTTGTAATTGGTCAGAACAGGACATGGCGCAAATAATTTCTAACAAAATCATCCACATCAATAAACGACATGTGTTCTGAATATTCGGTTAAAGATGGTTTTGTTGCCCAAACAATCAACGAAGATTTAACTTGCCAAGAACACGAAGAGGCGGATACGAAGATCGTTTACCATGTCTGTCAAATTAATCAACGGGGTCAAGTCACTATTCGATGTTCCGACACCGACGTACTAATAATAATGCTCGGAAATATGGAATTTGTAAAAAGTCTCGTCAAAATTTATATGGATGTTGGTGTTGGTAATTCTCGCCGTTACATTGATGTTTCACGTTTATACGAGACATTGGGATCCACTCTGGCAAAATCTTTACCTGTTTTCCATGCAATGACCGGCTGCGATTTCAATCCCGCGTTATATCTCAAGGGTAAGAAAAAGACCATTAACAATGCTAAAAAATTCGAAACGCTATCAAGAAGCTTTCGCTGATTTGGGCAGCTATACTTCTGATGCTGAGAAGGTATTCCCCGTTTTGGAAGAATTCACGTGCGGATTGTACAATGAAAAAAAAATTAATAATGTCGATTTAGCTCGACTGAACATTTTTACAAAGACATATAAAATTTAAAACGACGAGACTTCGGCAATTCTGAATCTCGAGTTATCCAATTACGACGCCTGCAATCTACCACCATGCAAAACGGAATTGGAAAAACATTTATTGCGAACGAAATATATTGCACAAGTATGAAGCAACGCGCTCAAACCAAAACTCCAACCGATCTTCTCAACCCTGCAGATTTCGGATGGTATGAAGACGAAGGACGGTTCCAGTTTTCGTGGTTCTCCGGTAACCAACTACCAGAATTGAGCGGCGTTGTTTTGGACGACAAATCAACATCCCCAACAGGTACAATTAACGTGGCTTCTGCTGTTATTTTCATAAGTTCGTGGTTTTTACTAATGATATTTATTTTATAGAAGAAGACTTTGAAGATCTCACAAGCGACCTCGAGAGTGATTTCGCTGACGACGATTCCGAGTTCGACAGTGATTGAATACGTTAACATTTTTGTAACTTTAAATAAACCGTTTTTTGCCAACTTTATCCCAGTTTCCTTTTGTGCCATTTATTTCAGTCCTTCAACTATCGTTTACTTTACGGTTTCGGGTAAACTCTTTGTTAATCATCATCTAATAATTTAACGGTCGCAACTTATTGATCGGTTTGTAACATAAACTTCAATATGCCTGAATAAGATTTTTAAATAATTTCGGAGTATCGAAAAGTTTTCTGATAAAGAAGGTGCTTAACTAAATTTTCCTGATATACATTTTTTCGACATCTGGACAACTTATTTTATCTCGTTCAACAATTTTCAGACAGATTGCTATGTTACCCCCCATGGAAATTTATGTATGTAAAATATATGCAGAAAATATATGCTACATACACACATATATATATATATATATATATCGGTCGCATATATAGTGACGAAAAATTGAATAATACGTATATATTCAGTATATATGCACAAAATATATGACGCATACATGACCCATATATTTTCGATATATTTTTCTGACCAAAACATATATGCTGTGTATAAACACTATTACAGTTAAACTTAAAAAAACTTAACTTACAGTGAAAGTACGCTATTACATATAAACACTATGTACAGACATGCTACGCATATCTGTATATATGTGGCATACATGTACCATTTATGCAGTATATATGTGGTATGTACGCAGTGTGTATGCAACGTATATGCTAAATATATGTGGTATATATGCAGGGTAAATGCTACATATATCATTGATATATGATACATTGATGTACAGTAATACCACGCATATACATCTCATATATAAAAACGTTACGAAAATTAGAATTTGGCACATATATGCAACATATATTTTCAATATATGGCATACATTTCACATATATTACAATTATTAATAAAATTAATTTGCAGTATATTTTTGCGTATATAAATTTCCACGGGGGACCGATCGGTAAAATTTTCTAACATTTTTAAAACGGTCTCGAAATTTAATGCTTTGAAACTTCGTTCTGAAAATGATTTTTTTTCGCATCAACTAACCCAAATTTACTCGTAAAGAACATTTTCCGACGGATTGCTATGATAATTTTTGTTGGTCTCATTTTTAATTTTTTAAAGTGATCTTCCGCGTTCGCGCAACACTACTGACGTCTGAAAAATATGTTTTCGGTGTCTTAGAGCTATCATTCAACTACAGTCCGAAAATCTGAGAGATTGCTATGATACAGTTCGGTAAAATTTGTTGACATTTTTGAAAATTCGGTCATGTCAAACGCTACGCGGAAAATGTCTGATATTGGTATTTTCGAGTTCAGGATAATCGAATCCATCAATTTGATGCGGTTTTGGCCGTATTGCTACGAGACAAAAATTTTGGTCGTGGTCTCTCGTACCACGATACTTGTTACCCCGTTGCAACCGTTAAGCTCAACTTTGCATCATTCCAATGCAACGAAAATCCTTTTCCTTTCTAATAATTCCAATTTTTTTATCGGTCCGGGCCGTCAATATCGCTCAAACGTTATTACGTATTGTGATTACCGAGAGACAAAAAAGTTTTCGATAATGATCAAAATAAAGAAATGACAATTTCGTTTCGCTCCAACGACGCAAACTTGCATGGTCATTTGCAATCTCCGTCGCGTGTCTCAATCGAGAATCAACATTGAACGGAAAAAACGCTTGTGCTGTTGTAGCCTACAAGGGTTGATTCGAACGCGAACGTGCTTTTTTAAATTCTTAAATTATTATTATTTTTGAAGAAGAAGATTGCCAGCCACTGCCGTCGACGAAAATAAATACGCGAGGAATCGTCGATTTTTTAATCTCTTGCCGCAACACGCGCGCATTCAGCTTCCGGTCTCGTCACTCGCGTTCGTACCGCGCGGAACTATTATTTCTTTCCTTTTCTCGCAGTTTGAGCTTGTCGCGTACATCTGAAAATAGACACTCCGAATACACTCGCGGGAAACGTCTCTTTCTCTCTCTCTCTCTCTCTCTCTCTCTCTCTCTCTCTCTCTCTCTCTCTCTCTCTCTCTCTCTCTCTCTCTCTCTCTCTCTCTCTCGGCCGAAGCCCAGAATACGAACAAGCAGCCTCGAGCCAGATTCCACATCGCCTTATTTCCATTAATACAAATTCCATTGTATTGGCAATATTATAGTCAGGAGCGCAAAGGTCCTACCTACTCCGCTGCGACCTACGTAGGCCCGCCGTCGCTGGTAAACGCGTTCTTTCTCATTGCCATAGGCATAAGAAACATGAAATTTTCGAAAAAAGAAGCTCGAGGGACTCGCCTACCCAAAGGGCACGACCGGAGGGGGGAGGGCGGAGGTCACTGTGTACACGTTTGACGAAGAGTGGACAAAAAAGATGAGACTGCTCAATATACAAGGTGGCCTGTTACGAATGGATAATCCTGCAACTGTCGTTAGGTCAGACCATGTTCTACTGTATGCTGGAATTTCAGTTTAGCAAAAGCCACACGGTTTTCGAGGTAAAAAGCATCTGCTTTTGGTTTTTCGCGCATGCCATTTCTACAAATGATCACTTTCTTGAGCCGGTTAAAAAAATAATCGTAGTTATTTGTTCTATCTAGAAAAGTTTTATTTTTAACCTTCTTAAATGTTAAGGAAACTTAATGAAAAAAGATGTTATGCAGAATTTTCATACAAACCATTTGGAACATCTGACGACTATGATAGCCTCCGGTGTACACAAATGTACCACGCATATCGTGCCAATTACTTGAATGAGTTGCTTAGTTATTGTCTATTCACATTATTTGTAGAAACAGCATGCGGAAAACCAAAAGCAGATGATTTTTAAAAAATAACATAAAGCCGAATGTCTCGAAAAACCGTGGGTCTTTGACTAAACTGAAATTCCAGCATTCGATAGGACACAATCTGACCTATCGACAGTTGCAGGATTATCCATTCGTAACAGGACACCCTGTGTATGTGTGTATATATGACGAAGCGGCTTGTGGTTCCGGCTAATCCAGGAAGATCGACAGCTGCCCAGCTCGCCCCACCTTTTTTCTGTACGAACGATTTCGAAGGAGAGCCACCCCGCGCGCATTTCGGCAGGTTCTCACGTATATACGGAACGAACAGGTATATGATGTATGGAAAGCCTCCCAACCCGCGCGTTTTCTTCCTCGCCCGGGGGCTTCTGATCATTGAATATTTGATATATCCGTTGAGATAGACTTGTGATGTTTGCATCGTTGGAACGCAACGATTTTTTGTCTTCGTTCGTCATTTTTATCATTATCGAAAGGCTTTTGTTTTTTGAAAACTGAGGCTGTCAATTTCTCATAGGAATACGTAAAAACGTTTGAGTGATTTTCACAGCCTACAACGGCCAAACAAAATTTGAGCAATTGAAAAGAATGAATTTTCGTTGCGTTTCAACGATGCAAGGCTCAACATCGCGCCAGCCTACCTATATATTTTTCCTCCAACGAGAGTATCGTATACGCGCGCGTCGCACCTTAGAAACTGTTAAATCGTCCACGCACCATCCACACCATCAATTTTCAATTTCATGTACGCGTGCAACACGGTGAGAGCGGTTTCTGACTGAGGTTTTTTTTTCGCGCGTATCAGCTCTTTTTTGTACGCGAAATCTAGCGCGCGTGTAAGCGTGTGTGCAAAAAACGAGCTTATACGCGCGACAAAAAACGCCGCTCCGAAACCGCCCAGATGGATCGCTTCTCGCACAATACGCGGGAACGGAGAGTGTCTCGTACATTGCGAAGGTATTATCCCGGGACGTCGCGACCATTTCCTCGTTAAATTGCCTTTTCCATATAGAAAAAGAAGTGGGCCGGCCAAATAGCCTATGGTGTATGGGGGAGAAAAAAAAAGAAGCTTGGCGCAAAGAGAAAGGTGGTAGTAGCCTTGGGCGTCATATACGAGAGAAGAGTGTCAATTGTGCGCGACACTGTGCTGGGCGGCGGCGCAACGAACGAGAAATTCAAAGAGAATGGGATATAATAGGGACGAAGGGAAATCCGTCGGGTGAGAGGGCAACAGAACGAGAGAGAGAGAGAGAGAGAGAGAGAGAGAGAGAGAGAGAGAGAGGGAGGGAGAACGGTCCACCAACGAGAGTTCGTTGTCCGATTGGCGGCACAGCCTCCTCGTTCGACTCTGCACGAGAATAACACACTCGGCACACGCTTTTCCAATTCTTTTTTCCTTTCCGCCAATCGTCGCGAACGCTTCCGTCTCTCTTCCTCTATAAATGTACTCGACGGTGGTATATTACGTCACCTCGCGAAAGAAACGCAACGACGATTCCCCTTGATGCGTTTTACCTCGCGCGGATCGGGGGTGGGGCACAAAACTCGACGTGTACAGAGCAACGCGGCACAATTATATTTCCCTTCGATATAGACAATGATAAACGCGTTATTTCGTTCCATCAATATTTGTCGATTGATTTTTTTAACGCTGCAATACGAACCGTTCGTACGACGGAGGGGACGCGATCGACTTCCAAAAGCCCCCCCCCCTCCCCCTCAACCGTGACGCTTAAGTTTGTTTCGTTGAAACTCAACGTTATTTTGTTTATCATCCAAAGCCTTTTCTTCGCAAATTGAGGTTGTAAATTTCTAATGAAAATAGATAAAAGCGTTTGAGCGATTGCACAGAGCCTGGACGTACGAACAAAAAAAATTCATTATTAAAAAGAATGAATTTTCGTTGCACTCCAATAACGATGCAAACTTGAGTAATCCTAAATGTTGGTGGTAACTGCGTTTGGCAAAAAAAAAAATAACGCTAAAAGTTGCGCTCGCGCGCGAGGTGTGAAAATTGTCGAAGAATCGCCCGTTTTCACACTTGCGAAGCATCGGTTATATTTGGTAGGCGCGAAGCGAGGGTGAAGCAAAAGTTTAGCAGCCACACAGGTAAAGCCGCTACGTACCTAGACCGTAAATCAGTCAGGTATATACGGTGTCTTTGTACGGGATGTTCTGAGATTCGAAATATTCTTATTTTCATTCTACCCCGAAGTAATTGTCCCTCTCTCCGCAAACGAGGACGTTCGAGACGAGCCGCTTTTGCTTCGGCTCTCGCTCTGGAATAGCCCCTATATTTTCACCTATATACGTGTATATACGGCCTACTATTTCGAAGGAGAGCCGTACAAGAGACGAGTCGTGAGAGTATCGCGGTAAGGCGACGTTGCCGATACTTTGCTTCGAATAAACGGTATGTTGTTTGCTTCGAGAAAAATTGCCTCGGCCGAGGAGCTACGGCGCGCTCGCGCGCGCGTTACAATGTAACGAGTCAAACTTTCAAAGAGTACGTTTCATCGGATTATTCTTCGCGAGCAACTTGTTTATGACGAAAGCGCCGCGAAGTAAACAAATAATTAGGCGTTGCGCGGCTTGAAAAGATGGCCAAGATAATCCTGCGTCGCGCGGCCAATACGATTCGAATAACCGAGGAAAGAGAAGGCGGAAGATACCGGTTATAACGTAAGTAGGACCGCGAGTAATCGCTTGGCAACACAGCTTCGCGAAAATATCTCTCTCTCTCTCTCTCTCTCTCTCTCTCTGCCGCCGTGTCTGTGTACGCGTACAAGAATATCGCAGAAACGTGGAGATATCAAAGGTGTCTCTACCGGAGCCCGAGGAAATTTCATCGGCACCGTTCGTTCGGCATCCGCCAAAGATCCGTCGAAGCAAAAACACTGAAATTAATTCGTATCTCGAGAAGCGACGACTCACCTATGAGACAACACAACTATACGTATCAAACTGTACGGAATTTGAACATAACACAAATACTAGACGCGAATATGCACTTTTACATATGGGCGCACAAGCAACTGTGCTCCTTGAAAATTGTCGAAAGACGCGAGGACCTTGTTGTTTTGTCGATTTACGTCCGTTCGCGAACAAGAATATATATCTCCCCCAGCGCGTCCGTACACCGGCGTTTCTCGTCCGATACTGAAGAGATTCGGCTGAGCGGCAGGGCGCGTGTCCCGGTTTCCCCTCGAACTTGTCCCTCTCTCTCATTCTCCCCCTCAAGGCCCGACGACGCAGGGCGCGTCAGGACCTGTCGGGACGCAACGGGACGACGCCGTTCGCTCGGTAACGACGTTACCCTTTAGGTACTCCCTACCGAGTCTTGCCAACCATCAAACGGTGGATGCGGATCTATCGGAGCGTGATGACGATTTTACGCCTCGGCAGCAATGTTTCTCCATCTGTTCAAACGAGTGCGAGTTAAGGGGGGATTGTCTTTTTTTTTCGCAAAATTTACCGCTTTTTGGGAATTTTTTTGTGAAGAAAGTATACAACGGAAAACTTGTGAAACTTGGCATATGATCTGTTTACTACATACAAAAAATTTTTTAAACAATTTCATCAAAAAATCCGCCTCCCACCCCCCCTCGACGCGCGATGGTCCTTTTTTGATGGTGTGCACGATTTCTCAAAAACTATTCAACCGATTGCCTTCAAATTTGGACAGAATGCTCAGCTGACATCCTTTTATCGTTTGATGAAGCAAAAAAGCAATACGTTTAATAGTTTTTTATTTATAACAAAAAATCGATCAATTTTTTTCGAAAAATCGATACTTCAAGTTCAAAACGTCACCAAATCGTCAATTTTATTTTTCCCTTCATCGAACGATAGGTATATGTGTCTAAAGTAAAATGCTTTTTGGGTTTTTGTTGCAGGATGAACGTGAAGGCTGTAATCGTGCACACCATCAAAAAAGGACCATCGCGCGTCGAGGGGGGTGGGAGGCGGATTTTTTGATGAAATTGTTTAAAAAAATTTTTGTATATAGTAAACAGATCAATAAAACTATATGCCAAGTTTCACAAGTTTTCCGTTGTATACTTTCTTCACAAAAAAATTCCCAAAAAGCGGTAAATTTTGCGAAAAAAAAAGACAATCCCCCCTTAAGGAGGACATTTTGAGTTACAAGAGAGAGAGAGAGAGAGAGAGAGAGTAATTGTTCGAGATTCGACTGGACGAACGGGGGAAAAGAAGGAATCACGCTGCGCCACTACACACTCGGAGGAGAAGCAGGTTCCGATTTCGTTCGCGTCGTCCGAGAGCTGCGGAGCAGTCCTCGACAGCTATACTTACCGACGGTGGACGGCGGCGCGCGCCTTCGGACTTATTGACCGAGGAGCCCATCGTTTCAAACAAATTTTCCATTATTTCACATTCGAAGGGTAGTTTCAATCGCTCGTATACCGAATCGTTCAATATTTTATTGCAAATGTCCTGTCGCTTACAATTTCCTTTTTTTCCGTCGAGACCCTACACCGCCGCGAACAAATGGAAAAGCGGGCGGTGGCGTTGTTGCTCGCTTCCTGCCGAACAGCTTCCACCTCAATACCCGGCGTAGGTACTACAAATGTATTATTTGCTAGTTTCTTTAAATTTTCTTTTGCCCTCTGGCACCCCCTCCCCTCCGCCCCCCGTATACGCAACTCGGAACCAAAGTTTATTCCGCTCGAGAGAACTTCTGCCGTTGGTCTCTGGGGAGTTTCCGGTTCGCGACACACGCCTCTGCACCGCCGTTTTACTTTACGAGGACGAACGAGAGTGCGTACGCAACGGGGAGAGGGGGGGGGGCGATGCGAAATTACAGCAAGAAGCCCCCCTCATCGTACGGCAGGCTGCACTGCCAAAAAATATTTAATTTAAATAGGATCTATTTGAATCAAATTGGTTTTTTCCTTGTCTTTCGGCTTACTGCGACCCTATTTGTTTCAAATATATTTTTTTATTTGTTCCAGCTATTCTTGTTAAAGATTAAATATATTTAAATTAAATATATAAAGATTTGATTCGAATAAATCTATATTTACTTGGATATACACTGCATATCCAAGTGCAGGGGAGACCTGAGCATAGCGAACAGCTCAGGCATAGCGGGCTGTTCGCCCACTGTCGTGCCCACGCGCAAACGCTGCGCGTGGTGGGGGGTATTCGCTTTGCCTGGGCTATTCGCTATGCGCGGGTTTCCCCTACTATGTGCATAGAATATTTCATAAATCCAAAAAAATGACATGCTTTATGTAGGGTTCTATTAAAATGATTTTGTACCATAATCCGTCATTCCCTGACCGTCTGAAATGATTTTTTTCTAATTAAATATTTCGCTTACTCATGGAATCGAAACTACAACCTACCTATCTATAGCTTCGCACGCTGCCCCTAAGCTACCTACTGTCTGTAGCATCTCAGTCGCACTATGGCATAAGCCGCCAAATCAATTCCTATAATTATTTGTTGTTATCACATAAACTATATCAATTAGGTAATATCAAGATACACAGGGTGTATCAGAACTGTTGTTTACTCAGCATCGGACGTTTCTCGTGAATATTTCGGCTAATTTTTGTCGCGCGACATTAAAAAAAATGGTTTTGCTCAGAAAAAGACCCCCTATGTGCTCGCGAACCGAAAACTAGTGGTTCAGATACACCCTGGAATATATGGATCCTTCTTCTTGTATTTTCTTCTCTATATCTATAAATAAAAGTCGGTCTTTTTGTCTGTCCCGGATAAACTTCCGAACCAATAATCCGATCTTGATTAGATTTTCACGAGTACATGGCATATTTTCCGGTGCAGGTTTTAAGCTTCCTATCCTGGCGGTAGGTTATCGGGAGACTGAGCAGTGAACAAAAAAGTCGAACGAAAATGTCAGTCACTGAAGGAAAATTTTAACAGCACAAACATCCGCGAGCTAGCGAGCGCCACCACGGGCTCCGCACTTGACACCTCGAGTATACCGTTTCTCTTTGTGTCATCGGATGACGTTACTTACGTACTTTAAGGAGATTGGAGTGATCTAGTTGAATCAAATGAAGATTTGTACATTTTTTCTCAATGAATCTCAAAAAATGCACACGAGTGTGTGTGTGTGTGTGTGTGTGTGTGTGTGTGTGTGCGTGCGTGCGTGCGTGCGTGCGTGCGTGCGTGCGTGCGTGCGTGCGTGCGTGTGTGTGTGTGTGTGTGTGTGTGTGTGTGTGTGTGTGTGTGTGTGTGTGTGTGTGTGTGTGAGGCTAATACTTTTTCCACCCGCTATTTATATTTAGATGATATCATGACAACGGAGCAATCATTTAATCGCTAATTGAAAAAACAAAGAAGAAAATCAATCAATCGGATTCGAGCCCTGGACGTTTGCATGAGCGTGGTACCGACTACGCTATTTTTACGACACGGAAACGAATACACTCTTGTTAATATGTTATATCTTAAATTGCGACCCCGCTTGTCATTGACTGTTTCCATATAGCCTCCATGCCGCTGACAATATCCTCGCAATGGTGGCGCCGCCATGCGGCCGCAATGTTGCATCGTTCATCACTTTTGTAGACCATTTCTACAACATTGCACGCGGGCTCCTTTACTCTAATCTTCAAGGGCCAAGTACCTGCCAAATCGTGGTCACGGTCTTACATACAGGCCTGGAAACTCCAGTGGAAGGGGTCGGTAGCTTATTGAAGAGAGTTGGTAGTTGACTAGTCGCCACTAGGTTCGTTGCGATCAGAATCAGTGTTGCCAATCTATTACAATTGTAACAGATCTATTACTTTTGTGTATGATTTAGTACGCTATTACGCCGATGGCGGATCTATTGCGTTTTTTGGAAAAGTAGATGGCCGTCATCTTGAGCTTCCAATTTCCGCCACGCAGGCTCAGGAGCGTTTCTCTAGCGCGAGATTAACCTGACCATTGACCAATCACCGACTTTTCACCCTAACTCTACCTTCGCTAACCGCTTTATGGCCTCTGCACACTGCGCGCGATTTGTGATGAGTACGATCATTGTTAATTTACCTTTGGCAAATATATTTAACCGATCTGCTTGAGTTTCGGACTTACCCTGATATGCCACTTAAAATGTGGGCACGGCTGTTTTTAATCAAATGATATTCTGCTTTTTCTTATAGAATAAGCGTCAAATATTTTTTTATAGATTCCTCGTTGTTCAACCGAAAGCAAAAGATTCCGATTCTTCAGATATCGAAAGGGTTTTTGTCAACTAACCTGCTAACCTGCTGTCAGTTAATTCACAAAACAAGTATGTATGACTCAATGATATTTTTTTTATAGGAACATATCTTAAAATAAGAAGTAGCGAGAAAATTTGGTTCAATCTATCATATCAATTTTGTGTGTCCGATTCACATGAACTGAATTATTAAGACAAAAAATATATTTCTATCATGACATTGTATTTTTTTTATTTCTGCAAAAATTCTGCTGTTTCAATTTGAAACTTATGGACTATGATTTTTGTAGGCATGCCGAAAAGAATTCTGAATGTTCTGAAAGTACCACCACTGATACGACTACTGAACCGACAGCTGAAGACTCTGATTCAAATCACGTGGATGAACTATCGAAAAAGCGACGTAAATCGTACCATCAAAGGTTTAAGGACGGCTGGCAACAAAGCTTTTTATGGTTAGAAAAAAGGTCGGACAAATCGTTTTGCACAGCATGTCTCAAGACGATTAATGGTGGGGTCACACACTTAAAACGACATGAGGCTACCGATCACCACAAAGAAAATATGAAAAAGGAAAATATGAAAATATGAAGAGGACTGTCAATATTAACGAACATTTCAACGAAAAAAATCAAGAACAGGAGAAGCTGGTCAAATCGGCTGAATTGAAGCTCACGATGTTTTTGCATGAACACACTTTACCTTTCCTCCTGATGGATCATTGGCCGAAGCTGATTGCGTCTGTATGCCCAGATTCGAAAGTAGCGACAGCTATCAAATGCTGCAGAACAAAAGCGACCAACTTAACAAAAGACCTCATCGCCAAAGAACAATTATCAGTCATTTTGAAAAAATTGAGACATAATGTTTTTTCAATAATAATTGATGAAACTACCGATATCGACAGAAAAATCACTTGTTATCGGAGTACGATTTTACGATAGCGGCGAATGCAAGGATATATTTTTAGGGCTGATCAAAGTACAATCCTGTACTGCTAATGATATCTACCACGCAATCTGCGACTATTTCAAAGAAAAAAAACATTCGTGTAACAAACACGATTGGTCTGGCAGATGACAACTCATCCGTGATGATGGGCAATATTAACTGAGTACAAGCCCGTTTCAAAGGAATAATACCACACCTGTTCGTCCTTGGATGCGTCTGTCATTCGTTTCATTTGTGCTCTTCAGCTGCAGCTAAAAAGTTCCCAAGAAGTCTGGAAGATTTGATACGAGCAATTTATTCTTACTTCTCCCACAGCAGCAATCGATCTGGAAGATTACAAGAGTTCCAAGTATTCGTTGAGTTGAAACCTCGCAAATTATTGCACCTGAGTGCGACACGGTGGTTGTCTCTGCAAGTAAATGCGTCGTGTCAGTTGTGTTTAGGACTCTGTACTCAATTTTTCCGTTTATTAACTAGTATTTACCTACTTCTGTACATGATTAACCTCAAAGTTTGCATGTATTTATTGGTGTTAAAATTTTTGTTTCAATACAGGCTGCTGTAGATCGGGTGTTAGAGAACTGGGAAGCATTCATCCTTTTTTTCATGCACGAATGCATTGAAGATGACTTGCCTGCGACGCAAGCGATTCTCAATGCATTAAGAAACCCCATACTCAAAGTATATTATACTTTTCTCTCTTATATTCTCGAAAGTGTTAATCGACTTAATCGAGAGTTTCAAGCGGAGAAACCACAAGTACATCTTCTGAAGAGAGTTTCAGATTTGTTCCGAAACTTTTTGAGGAATTACATGAAAAAAGATTATCTGGTTCGGGTTCCGATAAGAAAAGTCGAAGCAACTAATGCACGAAATTTCATTCCCTTGGAGAAAATATACTTCGGGGCAAAAGCTGAACTTTTAATGTCAAACGACAATATCGATCGAAACGAGCTACGCAACTTCAGAGTGCATGCTCTGAGTTTTTATGTGACGCTTGCGGAACAGATAAAAAACACGATTCAACTTCGATGATCCGGTTCTATTTTTTGTAAGCTATTTCAACCCGCGCATATAGTGCTATCCGGAGAGATCAGCAGTAATGCCGCTCAAGCACTCAAGTTTTTCCCACACCTCGTGGATGATATAGAAAAACTGAATAGAGAGTGGCGACTTTTGTCCGATTTGGAAGAAATGGAAGCCCAAAAAAGTCTTTCGATTGAAGACATTTTTGGACAAATGTTTTCAAGTTAAACACTCAACTGAACATTCCAATGTTTCCGAACTTGACGAAATTGGTTAAAGAGATACTCTATTTGCCACATTCTTCGGCGGCAGCTGAAAGAGTTTTTTCCCAACTTAATCTTATAAAAAATAAAGCACGTGCCTTCACGTCGGCACGTGCGAAAGCATTTTGCATGCTAAAGAGTCATTGGACAGTAATTTGTGCTACACGTGGGTGCCCCGAGCCTCGCTGCTATCAAATTAAAAATAACCTTTCACAACGTTTCTATAACGGTTCGCTTAGGGTATCATACGTTGCTTATCTATGCATTAATATTGTTATTCAACTTTCCAGCTTTATTTTTTATAAAGAATTATCTTTTTATGATAGACATTAAAAATTAAGAGCTGAAATCAAAACATTGTTGTGATAAACTATGTTTCAAAAAAAGTAATAAAAACCAAATGTCATTATAAATTTTTGTTATTAAAATTCATAGAAAAATCGATCCCAAAACCGCATAAATGTATACATGTACACATTATTCATAAGTATTCCGTGCACCCTTCCCCTTCTCCTCGTTTGTTACGTTTTAGTACGTTTTCTTGCCGCCGTCTAGTACGGGATAAAATCTTGGACTGGCAACACTGATCAGAATACTCGCTACGGCGCGGCCGGGTCGTCAGACAGAGACAGCACTAGTCGGCCATGCATCTATCTCTGCCCCACCTTCATGTTCGTTACGCGGATATTTATTATGAGATCGAAACACTTTTAAAAGGGCCAGGAAAAAGCGTTAGTCTTGTCAGTTTCGATTAATACATAAAAAAAATATGATCCTAATCGTAATCAAACAAACAAACTTTCTAAATCCATGCGAGCGTGATAAGCATATACATACGATTTTGAAGCTGTCACATTGCATGTGAACTTTGACGAAGTAGTTCCGTACTTGCCTCATACTCGCCTTGTTGTCGGTTCAAGTCACTTGTCTCAATTCTTTTTTTCTTCCATCCCTCATTCCCGTGTTTTTTAAGCAATTTGATAAAAAAATAGAAATGCAAAACTTTCTCTGATATATTCTTTTTGTACGTGCATTTTTTCATATCGACGTAAGCAGAATGAATCCTATCAGCTTTTTTATGTTGCCCCTTTATGCGCCGTACGGCGAACCACTTCAACATTTTGAAAGAATATGCTTTCAATTTATCGAAAACGTATTGCGTCAAAAACGCAGAAAAAAGCAACAGTTATCAGCGCCCCAGCGACACACCTTTTCAACCGCTCACTCGCCGTATTGAGGTTATGTATGTCCGGGTTTCGGAACCGCAGCGACAACTAGGGGCGGCGCTGAGACCGAAATTTGCCACGCTAAACGACGCACCTGGTCGCGGCTGCCAGCATTAGAGTTTCCAAACCTGTATGTAAGACCGTGATTGTGGTCGTTTCCAGACCTGTATATTATAAGACCGTGATCGGAAGCGCCTGAGCATGGAGACTAGATACCAGGAGGTTCAGCGAGGCCTTTCAACTCGTCCCCAAAACGAGAACAAGAAATGATGGCGCTGGGGTGCTCCGGCACCTACATGTATATAGATATACGCTAAACATGGGTGCGATCTAAGACAGATCACAGATGATGTA
This sequence comes from Ophion slaviceki, assembly GCA_944452715.1. Lineage (NCBI taxonomy): Eukaryota > Metazoa > Arthropoda > Insecta > Hymenoptera > Ichneumonidae > Ophion > Ophion slaviceki. The sequence goes on from OX101787.1 coordinate 78,404, forward strand.
CCTAACCCTCATTCGTGTTAAGGGATAACACCACTCTAGGATTTTGAAAAGACGTTTTCTTGCCTAAATATACTTTGGTGTCATAAACACAATAATGCAATTGGTCTTGTAGCGATTTTTTTAATTTAAAGGTTCAATTATCGATTTGGCCGCAGCGCCTCGGAGCGCGCGCTCAGTTGCTCGTACAACTTTAAACGCGTTTTTCTCGAAACCACTTTTTTCGATCTCGGAAGACGGATTAGTCGACCACCCCTGCATGCATCGATTTGAAATTTTGATAGCAGCTTCACAATCATATTCTTTATGGGAGAACGTAGCCGTTTTTTGATTAAATGTAAACTTCTTTTTATAAACAATTTACTGCTTTTTTTGGCAAAAAATCGATTTATTTCCTTCAAAGTGCGCTATTTTTGCAAAATTTGAAAGCATATTTCTAGATAGTCTCATAGCTAATAATATATAAATTATCATTTTTTTGGTTTTTGTTTCAAGTCTTGTATTTTACGAGAAAACCGTTCTCCCGTGAAGCTATATGTAAAAAAAACACGTTTTTCTAGATGGGCTGTATCGCCGCCATTTTGAGTTTGAGTTTGAGATCTTTTCTCGCTTTTGCGTTTTTTTCCGAACCGTCATGAGGAAATTATGAATCGGCGGATATTTCGACGTTTGATGTCACGATCGGTCTGTCACCTGTCACGATCACTTTCACCTCGTTGATCAATATATTACTATATATGTAGGTGCCGCTGCACCCCAGCGCCATCACTTCGGGACATTTTCGGGGACGCTTTTTTCAGCGTCTTTGCATTGCCGCTGAAAAAAGCGTCCCCGAAAATGACCCGAAGTGATGGCGCTGGGGTGCAGCGGCACCTACATATATAGTAATATATTGGTCAACGAGGTGAAAGTGATCGGATGAGTTTCTAACCTCACGACAGACCGATCGTGACATCAAACGTCGAAATATCCGCCGATTCATAATTTCCTCATGACGGTTCGGGAAAAAAAACGCAAAAGCGAGAAAAGATCTCAAACTCAAACTCAGAATGGCGGCGATACAGCCCATCTAGAAAAACGTGTTTTTTTTACATATATCTTCACGGGAGAACGGTTTTCTCGTAAAATATAAGACCTGAAACAAAAACCAAAAAAATGATAATTTATATTTTATTAGTTATAAGACTACCTAGAAATTTGCTTTCAAATTTTGCAAAAATAGCGCACTTTGAAGGAAATAAATCGATTTTTTGCGAAAAAAGCAGTAAATTGTTTATAAAAAGAAGTTTACATTTAATCAAAAAACGACTACGTACTCCCATAAAGAATATAATTGTGAAGCTGCTATCAAAATTTCAAATCGATGCAGGCAAAGGTGGTCGAGTAATCCGTCTTCCGAGATCGAATAAAGTGGTTTCGAGAAAAACGCGTTTAAAGTTGTACGAGCAACTCAGCGCGCGTTCCAAGGCGCTGCGCCCAAATCGGTAATTGAACCTTTAAATAAAAAAAATTGCTACAGGACCAATTGCATATTGTTTTTATGACACAAGAGTATTTTTAGGAAAGAAAACGTCTTTCCAAAATCCTAGAGTGGTGTTATCCCTTGACACTAATGAGGGTTAGGTACATCATCTGTGATCTGTCTTAGATCGCACCCATGTTTAGCGTATATCTATATACATATAGGTGCCGGAGCACCCCAGCGCCATCATTTCTTGTTCCCGTTTTGGGGACGAGTTGAAAGGCCTCGCTGAACCTCCTGGTATCTAGGCTCCATGCGCCTGAGTATAGCGTTGCCACGGATATTGCAAAATTGTTAAATGGCGGCTGGTGAGACAACTCAAATCAAATCTGATTGCTATTTTAATACTTCACTCTTCATAATATAATACACACACATACACCTATCACATACATTTTTCAAATAATTCCTTTCCGTATCATGGTTATTATTATACCTAAATGTATTATATTTTGCTTTTTCAGATTCGAAAATTTCAAATCATCAAGCTCTGATGAGTCACGAAAATCTCCAGAGCCTAATGCTTTGTTTTTCTTAAAAAATTTAACCATCTATGAGAAAATTGGGTTGGAAAATTGTTGAGGTTATGTTGATCTTGCACATGCCCTTAATATTGTGCAGCGAACAAAAATGTCGGACTCGCTGAAAGATTATTTTTACAGCGAAAACGTCCGCGAGCGAGCGCTCGCCACCAGGCGCTCCACTCGACACGTCAAGTGTACTTTTTCTGTTTTCGCGATCAGATGACCTTCCTTATAAACTTGAATATTACAGAGATCAATTTAACGTTTTCACAATGCCGAAAAGAAAATCCGCACTTGGTCGCAACAGTACATGTGGGAAAAAGCAGTGCATAGCGAGAAATAGTGAACATTGTACGCACCCGAGCGGAGCCGGGTACGTGTAACAAATAACACGAATGGATTTGCAATATATGTCCCTAGCAATTTTGCCAACTGCAAAGTCAACCGAAAATATCAACGGTTGAATTTGGACAGCTTTACAACTATAAAGTCGACCGCAAAAAAATCCCAATGGTTGATTCAACGGTTGTTTAACCGCGGCCATTTTATTTTCGCTGGATGGTTGTCTCCCTCCGTCGCACAATTTGCTGCGGATAGTCTCCCCCCCCCTGTGTTTGATTACTCAATTCTCCGCAAATCATCAATTTAATTATCAAGACAGTATAATTTGATTAATCATTAAATATATTGCGTCGAGTCAACCATCCAATCAACCGTCGAGTCAACCATCCAATCAACCGCCGAGTCAACCATCCAGTCAACCGTCGAGTCAACCATCCACAGAAAACGCAGGATGGTCGACTTTCAAAGATGAACAGTTGAAAAGCTGTCCAAATTCAACCGTTGAACTTTTACGTTGACTCAACTGCCTTTTACAACCGGTTGACCAAAATGACAGGGGTGTCTTTCAGTCAAATATAGTTTTACGTAGAACGTATGAATAATATATATGAATCGTCGATATTCAGTTTTGCATAGAGCAAATGTATGTTGACGTCAAATAGATTTTTTGGCCTTCATATGAAAGGTGTATGTGAATAAAAAGAATTTTGATTTAAAATTTTTGTACAGCATGCAGACATGTATAATGCGTGTGGTAACAGTATAGAATAAATAATTACATTGTAGGATTAAATAAAATATTTCATGACCAAACGTTGGTCAATAGCTTGATTCAAATAAGTAAGGAATTGTTGCAATAAATACAGACCATTAATTCAATCAAATAGAAAAATGTTTGATTCGACAAAAATGCTATTCAACTTTTATTTAAACAAATTTTGCATACATCAATGTATTCGACCAAATTGTTTTTTGAACAAATGAAACCGAATCACAGATTTATCAGCAACAAATAAAATATTTAGCTATGAGACTATATTGTGAGCTGTTTTATTTGCTTTGTATAATAATAAAACTATATACAGTCAAACCTCGATATAACGAAGATTCATCCATTCCCTTCCGATAGACACCCGCAACCTTGATACAACAACATAATCAAATACATTATGCTCTAATTGCTAATTGCTTGTGAAAAATGGTCTAATTTAAAGCTTTTTCTTTTAAAAATATCCCCATATTCATAATACTAATGTGTGTGTGTGTGTGTGTGTGTGTGTGTGTGTGTGTGTGTGTGTTTGGGTTTGCGTGCGTGCGTGCGTGCGTGCGTGCGTGCGTGCGTGCGTGCGCGTGTGTGTGTTAAGGACATTTTAAGAAACATGACTTTGGTATAACGAACTTCCCCTCGATATAACTTCCCGTTATATCGAGGTTCGACTGTACACTATTGTATGCGAAGACGCACGGGGATCACACAGTGTGGCGCGTTGATCGGGTTTATAACCCGTACAGCGAAGTATCGGTTAAGGGGTGAGATGCAGTCAGAGGCGTGAAAAAACGAGCATTTTCAATAATTATTTTTTTAATAGTAATTAAGTTTGTTTTACAAAAGTGGTTACACAGTCTTTTTATGTTATATTTCAACTTGACCTGTACAAATTTTTGAAAGAAAAATATTAATTATTTATAACAATATCGCCATCTTTGTCGGACCGCCTTTGGCATGTAGTGCTTTGCGGTGACCACCACAAAATCTCACTGGATCATCTGAAATCAAAAAACAAAACAAAAACATTAGTTTAATAATAAATTTAGTCCTTAATCGAAGCTTTTTTTTTCAAAAATTAACAAAATGGCGGCTTCCGACAGATAACTTTCGATTTTCGACCGAAAAATCGCCCGTTTATTATTTTTTTTAATTGAAATTTTCAACAAAAATGAAGATCCTTCGATTAAAGACTGGTTTTTAATGCTATCAATAAGCACACCAAATTTCATTCAAATCCATCGAGTGGTTTTTGAATTATAGTGGTCACCGACTTGAAAAACATAGTTCGGAGAAAAACGCGTTTAAAGTTTTTCGATGTGGATACGGTATTATGTGTTCGTAAAATGTTGAGCTGGATGGATGAAGCTAAACTTTTTTTAAGTATTTTGATCCGCTGAATCCGAATATCACAATTTTTTGCCGAAAAGTCGAGCATTCAATTGTGTATGGCCAATTGTTAAAACAATTTTTCAAAAAATTAAAGTTTTTCGGGATGAATTATTTTTTTAAAGCATTTTCGGCAATTTTAAAACGAAAGTATTCTTTATAAAGTTTTGCCAAAGTTCATAGTTCTTTAGCAATATATTTTTGAAAATTTCTGAAAGAGTTTTCTAATTTTACACTTCATTTATGTATAGAAATACTAGTTAAAAAATTGCTTACATCGAATCATCAATTACTGGCCGACACAATAGGGCTTCTGCCGATGTGGAAGCTTCCAAACGTTTGCGCGTTTGTCAGCCACGTCTATACGTTGAGAATCGATTATTTCTGTGTACCGATGAGAATTGCGTCCACAATTAATTCCAAGTGTATTCCTGATCAGTATTAATGTGTGTGCACCTTGATTGAATACACAAGCAGTAACATATGCAGCAATTTCTACAATAGTACTGCTACTACACACTGTTTTTGGGCTTATTTGCCAAATTAGCCGATTGAAGCTGTCGTTACTGTTTTGATTGAAGCCACCGATACACCTAGAGAGTAAATTATCATTACTCAGATCTTCATAAATTGGTTTTATGGCATCCATAACAATTGAAGTTAAGAGGCGATAATCTTGCTCGTAAGAGTCGAGTTGCTTGTAGCTGCCGTCCGCTACCTGTCTGGAGACCCGACGCCCCTTCACTAATTGTGGGATATCCCGGAAACTATTCATCGGATGGACTTAACATTTTCAAGGAATATTTTTGAAACAGCGTACTTGAAGAAAATGTTTTAAAAACTCGATTATTTGAAAATTCTGAATGCATCTCACCCCTTAAAAAAGCCATAACGGAAACGACTTAGCGTTTCGGGAGATCACAACTTATAATGAGTAAGACGAGCCGACGCAATATGTACTGCCATCTATAACCCATCTGGTCACGTGGAATAAGGCACGTATGATGAATTACACCTAACATATACATTGAAAATATATTAAGTTACCCCCACTTGCGATTTTGAAAAAATCGATTTTTTTTATTGCATTTTTTTGAAGTGCAATTTGAAGTGCATTTTTTTATGCCCGGAATAGATGACTCTATGTAAGTTTACAAAAAAAATATTTTGTTCGTGTAAACTGAAATTGAAACTTTTGACGCGTTTTTCTCAAAATGGCATTTCTGAAGTCGGTGACCAAGATTACTCGAACACTAATGAACCGATCTTCTTGAAATTTTGCAGGCTTATTTAATACATACAAATGTAGTCTCAAATCGTTCGATTTTTTTTTTTCGAAAAAAAAATAGCCGTTTTATAGCCAAAAAACGGCCGTTTTTTTTTTGTTCAAATCGAACCATTAACTTTGACTGTCCGCCATTTTGTGAAAAATGAATATTTTTTAAAATCCTTCGATTAAAGATTAGTTTATACTTATATTTGACTAAATCGATCCTCATTTTTTTTCGGATGATCCACTTCGCCGCAATGTTGGTCACCGCAAACCGTGTATATAAAAACATTATTTCATTGACGGCCATTTGCCACTAAACAATGTAATATTTTTCAATAAGAAAATTACCGAAAGTTCTTCAAGATGTGTTCTTTAAGATGGTATGTTGATCGATTAAAAGTTTTGTAGTTTTCTCTAAAAAAATTCATGAAAAAGGCCTTTTTTGCGCTACAAGTGGGGGTAACGCCTTAAAAATAAATAATTCCAATAACGGAAGACAATAGAAAAAATTTGATTTCACGAAAAATCTAGTCAGTGTAAATTTTAAAAATCTATTAGACGCATCTAGGTGATTTCAGTATAATTTTCCTGTCAGTATGTTTCATGAGAGTCGCGGCGGCGGCGGCGGGAGGGCGGGCGAGTGTGTGTGGCGCGACTCTTCGGCGAGCGACGAACAACGCGCGGGGTGCGTCGATCATTGTAGCGTTGAGAGACTACATTTACCCAGAAGCCCGAAAAAACTGTCGAAATTTGGATTTTTGGGGAGAAACGATCGTTGACGATCGCCGATTGTCAAAACTGATTTTTTTCACCCAAAACGACGACGAATTCAAACTCGAGCGTGAAACATCTATAGAAAGAGTCGTAACTCTTACGTAACCATTGAAAAATGAAGATCGATTTGAGAAAAGTGAGATCGTCAACGACGTCGAAATGTTTCTCAGCGTATTTCTTGTACTTTTGTAAACAATCCGTCAAATAGTTCTCGAGATACGACGTCGGTTTGAGAAGAAGACGCTTCAAGCCTCAAGTATGGTTCTCATATTTTTAAGTGAAGAATTTTCTACTTAATCTCGATCCCGCGATCAATTCCAGGGCCATACACCGCGACAGAAACATTCTATTGATAATAACAAAATGCGTCTATTTGATTTTTTAAATTTGTACTAACTAGATGATTCGTGCGCAATCAATTTTTATCTATTGCTGTTCATTATTGGAATTATTTATTCCAAATATATTTATTTATTCACATCAAGATCTATTTGATATCGTCTAATAACTAAATATATCATTTATTCGCAATAATTCGCTCCCATCTGTTGAAAAAACAATTTAGTTGAATCCACCGAATGTAACTATTTAATTTTTTTTTTACTCATAATTAATACGAATTGTCGCGAGGTCGACCATGTTTCAATTTGATTGAATTAATGGTCTGCCTTTGTTGCAACCCACACATCGAAGAGTAGAAAGGGTAGTGAGACGAATACACTCTCTAATTATTACAATGATATTAACCAATTGATATATTTTAGGTGATAGAATAAATAATTATAAGAATTTAATTGAGGTCTCATGCCATATCCGCGATCAAAATGTTACAGACACTCGGTAGCGTAGGGGGAGCGTGTGTACTTATAGGTAGGTAGGTAGGTAGGTTGTAGGTTCGATTCCATGTGTAGGCGAAATATTTTCTCCAGAAAAAAATAATTTCTGAAGGCCAGGGATGACGACTTATGATGCATAATTATTGTGGTAGAACTCTTAATTGGGCGTTTCATTTTATTTTGGAATTATGAAACATTCTATGCATATATTTAGTAAAGTTGCATTTGCAGTGTATTTGCATAAGCACATAAAGATTTATTCGAATCTTTATTTATCGAATTTGAAAATATTTAATATTTTAGAAGAATAGCTGAAACAAATAAAAAAATATATTTGTAACAAATAGGATCGTGGTGGACTGTGAGGAGCGGAAAAAACCTATTTAAATGAAATATTTGTTTGGCAGTGTATCGTGAGACATTCAAATAATTATTGTCTCGCGACAGAACGATCGTACAAAGAGTTTGTATCGGCTGTTGTCTCGTTAAAATACAATAACAGCGGTGGTCGCGGCGCAACGTTTGAAGGTCCTGCTCAAGAGGGACTGCCGCCGACGCAGTACGGAAGGATGCAATTGGCGCCAGGAGCGCCGCTGCCGCTGCCGTCGCCGCCGCCGCCGCCGCCGCCGCCGCCGCTGTTACCTTCCGACGCCTGCTTCGCTATATTTGGTACTTGTGATTGTTGCCTCGCGTAACAGGAAACATCGCATTGGTAACGCATCCACGGATTACCGCAAGGGGAACAATCGATTCGACCCCCGCCTACGCCTACGCCTACACCATCCTATATCGCACAAACGAGCGTCATATATATTCGACAACAGTTGACAAGAGCGCGCTGTCGCTCGCAAAAAGATTACCTGGTGAAGGTTAATCCCGTAACCGATTCCCAGACCGAACGTTATCTGTGGAACCAATTGAAGCTGCGGCATGAGGGCGATACGAGAATCGCAACCGGAAGCGCCAAAACGCGAGCAAGGCTGCACCGAAGGTTCCCTGTGATTGTTTATGACGTTGTTTATATCGATATTGGTGGTTACGTTGGTAGTGGGGCTCGCGGCTGGTTTGTCTCCGTCCGGATTTTTCGTGCAATCGTCCGTCCCGTCGAGACAAGTCGTTTCGTATTGCGTTATTATCTGGCGCGTCTCCTTGGTCTTTTTCATGCAGCGCTTGTGACAGTCGTGAATGCACTTGGTCGATTCGCAATCGTCGAAACCGCATTCGGCGAAGCATCGTTTGGGTTCACCTGTGAAACGATACACGCACCGAGTTACACACGTCGCGTCTGCGACACCGCGGCGAGACGCCAGTCATTAGCGCAAAACTCACCCCCCTCGCTCGTCTCGTGCTCGTTGCGCTGCTGCTGCCAGTGATGCCTCTTTTGTCGCTTGAGACACTTTATGTAGGTCCGATAATCGGAATGCCGACACTCGAACAAGACTTTTTCCTCGTTGGTCGAGCCCTCGCCGCCGCTAGCGGTCAGTGGCGAGAGTGGCGAGGGTGGCGAAGGTGGCAACGACGGCGACAGCGCATCGGCGGCGACGCTTCGCGGTATGGACGACTCGTCCTCCGATGGGGCGCCTTCCGTTGCCGACGCTAAACCGAACGTTACCACTACGATAAACGAGAGCCTCCTCGATGATACTCCTCGCAACGACTTCATGACGACGCGACAACGACGTTTCGCTAAACTTGCTCCGAGAAACGGGTCTTTATATCGTGAGCGAGGAGGGCACGCGGGTAAACGACCCGTCGCCGCCGCCGCCGCCGCCACACCTCGTTAGCCCCGCGGGATATTGCACTCGCGAGAGATACATTGTTTACCTTTCTTCGCGCATTCTCACTCTGCGTACGTCGACAAATTTGCACTGGTTATCTACGCTCGCGCGCGTCCACACAAATTCTCATCCTGCGAGCATCTCTCGTAATCGTAACGTAACGCGTATTTTCTTCTTTTTTTCCTCCACCCCGTGTGTATTTTCTTTTGGCGACTCGACGGCGCGTCCGCACCGTCGAGGACAAACAAGAACGTGCGGACGTGGTGGTGGAAAGGGTCTCTTATCCGGACAATATATATATATATACATGCCTTCGTTTCGTGTACACACCAAACGCGCGCACGTACCTTATTTTTTCTTACACGCGTCCATTTGTCGATGCGCCTTATCTCGTTCGCTCGACTCAATCTTCGAGAGCAGCAGGGGGCAACGCGCGATAATTCTCGGGTTAATTATTCTTTTCGCTCGAGACGACGAAGATGAGAAAAATATCCCTAGCGGGGCGACACGCGATACGTTTCTGAAGAGAAACGTCACGTTGCGCATGCGAAACACGTCCGCGCCGACGTCATCGAGTACTCTACACCATCAGTATACACGTTACACCTGCTGCGCTGCCGCCACCGCCGCCGCGCGATCGGATCCATCGTTCGATGGCTCTACAGTATTTTAAACGGTCCTGTACGGGCGAGGGATACGGGGAGGGGGCTAAAGTAACGGGTATATCGTACGGTCGAGAAGGCCCCCCGAATGCCTCGGGACGTCATCGTCGTTCGAAAAGAGCCTCACGGGAGAAACCTTGGAAAAAGCGAGAGAAAGGAGCGCGCTCTTCGTGCGCTTTCGTTCCCTCTCGCGTTGCCTCGACGACGTCGAAAAGGCAGCGGCGGCGCAATGGTCGCTGTCGGAACGCGCGGTTCGCTCTCTCGCGTATACTCGTTTGCTCCGATGCGCGACATTTCACGAATCGTTTGTTCGTGCGAAAAAAGAAAAACGAGGCGGACGAGAGAAAAATATCCGAGATCGCGGTATCGACAACGCCGTAGTAGATCCCCCCTTCCCCTGTGCGGCGCGCGCGCGAACCTGACGGGACGCACCTTCGTTGTCGAGGTCTAACTGCACGAGGCTCACCAGCGATTACCATTCCGTAACGAGAATAACTGCACCGTTCCTCAGCGCGCGGCACAGGAAAACGAGGACGCGAACAGGAAACACGGCGGCGGCGGCGGCGGCGGCGGCGGCGGCGGCGACGACGACGACGACGACGACGAAGCGTACAGTCCGCGATCCACCTTATACGGCGTGTGCTGCGCGCACGTACAAAGTTTATACACAAGAATATATATATATACACACACACACATTCTGCGAAAGGTTTGGTACAGGCGGGAGCTCCGCACCCACGTCGCGTGCGTGTGCCAGCAGAAGCGACGCACGACCTGTTGCGCGTAGGCGCACGGTTACTCCTTTTTTCTCCGATTCGGTCAGTTAAATTCGAAACTGGCGAGCAGGACAGTTGCGGGTGATTGTTCGACAAATATTCGCGGTACGATTTTGGGATGTGGATAAGCGCAGCGCATCCGGGCGAAAACAGAAGAATTTTGCGTTGACGCGGTGGCCGAACGGAGGATGACGCGCGCCAAAGGTGATACGAATCGCGCGATTCAAAGTGTATCGGCGTGGGGTGCTGCGCGAAGATAGGACCGCGAGTCGAGAGTACAGTGGAATGAGGAACGAGATCGAGCGGGATGAGGAGGGGCAAGACGGAGGAGGCGGCGGCGGCGGCCTTGGATCAACCGCGGAAGAGCGCCGACGCTCGTCACCAGGCCGATGCACCAAGATACTCGAGTACGTGAAAAATCGGAATCGCGTCGCACCGGCCAGGATACGACTGGCGGATTGCGACTTTTTCGTAATCGGACCGAGGCGGACCCTGCGGGTCCTGGTGCCCGTGCCGCGCGGCGATCTCGCCTGCGACACACCTCGATTGGACGCCGATGATAATTTCGCGTCACCCCGCGTGGAGAGGAGGACGTCGAATACGTCGTTGGGCAATCCTTGTTGTTCCAGCTTCGAAGGATGCGAATCGAAAAACGTCTCGAATAGCTGCAACGATGCTAGTGGAAGAAGAAGAATCGACGAGGAGGAGCCTTCCGCCGAGAAGAATAAAATTGTCAAGAACCTCGAAGAATACATCGATAGACTTTTGCGAGAGGTGCTGAGCGATACGATGAGCTTGTTCGAGGAGCGAGGAAAGCGGCGGTGGCGATGGCGGCAACGCGAGGGCAAAACTCCCGGAGCCACCGCGAGTCACCGCGACGGAGGGAGCAGCGAATCGAGAGCGGACGGATATACGAACCGGGGCTTTGACGCTTCCACCACCGATCCCGACTCTCTCGACTTGTTTCGTATCGAGCCAAATCCGAGCTACGAGAAGGAAAATTTCGACTGCACTGATTCGGGAATAAACTCGGTCGAGACGAGCGAGTTTCAAACCTCGTCGCCGCCGTCGTCCTCGTCCTCCTCCTCCTCCTCCTCCTCGTCCCCCCGAGAACTCAGTCTCGAGCAATCGCTCATGGAGATAATGGACGCAAAATTTAACGAGGTTTCGTCCGAGAGAGATCGGACAATAGCGAAACGAGACGCCATCGATGATCCGATGAATCTCGTCTCCACCTCGAGCCCCGTTGTCCCTGCTGCCGCGGCCACGCTCGAGGACGAAAAAGAAAACGTCCAAGATTCGACACGAGCGGAAGAGGACTGGCGCGCCGAAAGTTCCCGGCCGACCACAAATCTTATCGATCGATTCCAATTGGCCAAAACGGGAACGCCGGGGGAATTTTTTTTACAAAGATTCGATCGTAAAAGTCGACGGGAGCGACGACGATGGAACAAGGACGAAGAAGCCCCAACGACGAGGAGCTCCGCTCCCGCCGTCCGACAACACCAACCTCGCAAACCCCTCGTCGTCTTTCTTCACGGTTTTGGCTCGTCGGCCCAAGTATTTCACCATCAGCTCGAGTACTTTTCGAATCTCGGATATCCCTGCGTCGCACCGGAACTCTTGGGACACGGTATGAGTTCGGCTCCGGATCGTCCGAGGGACTATCGTTTCGACAAGCTTCTCGGGGACCTCGAGGCGATTCTCGCTCACTATCGGGCCTTTGCGCCCGGTAACAAGTGCGTCTTGGTCGCTCACAACTACGGGTAACGTATTTTTAACCTTGATATCTTTGAATTACTCTTCTTGTGCCGTACGCGTCTTACGATCGCGACATTGTTGCTCGCGCCGCAGGTGCAGTTTCGCCAGCGCTCTCGCCAGTAAGTACGAGAAAAACGTTGATCGGTTGGTTCTGATATCGGGCGGTGGTCCGACGCCTCTCGCTCCACCGAGCTCCGATGGTCCGGGACGCTCCTGCCTGCGGGCTCTCCTCGGTCCCCTTCTCGTCTGCGGCCTCCGACGCGATCTTCTCTATTCCGCGAGGGGACGTCAACATCCGTATCGCGGATCCGAGTCGATCGAGCAACGTCCCTCCCACATGAGATACGTTCTCCAGGGTATGATCTGGCCAGAGGGCGATTGCGTCTTTCACCGTAGAATCACTACTCCCACGCTTCTCATACACGGACTTCGCGACGACGAGGTCTCCCTCGTGCAAGAGTGCCAAATGGAGAGAGTGAGTTGTCTTTCGATACCATCGTGGCTCTACCGTCGATGCACCTCTCTCTCTCTCTCTTTACCTTTCCACAGACTATAATCAAGGCTTTTTTGGACGCCATACCAACGGCCGGACACACCCCTATGATCGACTGTCCGGAGCGAGTCAATCACGCGATACACTGCTTCGTGGACTTGTGCAAGCGAAAGAGACGATGAGAAAAAAACAACCACTCCCAAACAATTGTGCCAAAAACATCCGACGAAATGGAAGAGTTGCGAGTCACACTCACCGACGGACGAACTCCGTTTTCTCCTTTCCTTCCATATTTATACATATACAAATACATACACACACACACACACATATATATATATATATATATTTTTTTCCTTCGTCAGAGATGTATTCGATTGAGCGATTTGTCGAGAGAGAAAGAGAGAGAGAGAGAGAGAGAGAGAGAGAGAGAGAGAGAGAGAGAGAGAGGCTCACCAAAGATGATTTTTTATACTTTCTGCTATGATGAATCGTTATAAATAGCGTTGTTTATGGGAGAACGGGATCCGAGCGGGACTCCGACCGAGCGAAAACAAAGTAAAGATGTAAAAATGATGCCTCCCGGCACGACAATAGGCTTCCCCGTCCTTCATCAATTTGGTCAATCGTTGAATCTCCGGTTGAGAGGATTGTCCGCTGATTTCATCCATTCCTTCTTGAGTATCTGTTTCAGCTGACTGAGCCTCAGCGTAGGATTTTGTTCCTTCAGGAGGGGCATGGAGCGCTCTTCGAAACTTGCGTAAGCCGCCTTTACTCGTTTTTCCGGATGATGATCGACGTCGTTGTCGCATGTGCTGCGAAAATACAAATAAATAAATACCATACGAGAATAGCGTTCGGCGAGCTTGCAACCTTTATGCGTACCTCAGTAAGGAGAGAGCCTCGTCGATTCCGTGAGCCGTCTCGCCCTCGACGATCACCCGGTTTAAATTTTCCTCTATGCGGGCGGTCGTTGCCGTCGTCGACGAATCCTCCTCCTCCTCTCTCTTCTTCGCCCGTGCCGCCTGGATTCTTCTTTCGCTCTCGCTCGTTATTTCAGCTCGGGTTATTTTGGCCGCCGGTTGCTTACCGCCCATCTTCATGTTGGCCATTTCTTTTTCCAGCAGAGCCTTAGTTTCCGCTCTCTTTTCCAGCTGCTGCAGACGCTTCTTCTCCAGTTCATCCTGCGTCCATGTACAATACGATCAACAAACGTGTCTCCCTCGGTTCTCTCTCTCTTTCCCTCTCTGTTACCTGCTTCTGTTTTTTCTTCAAGAGTTGCCTGTCGTCGTCCCGCCACGCTTTCTCATCCGCCTCTCGAGCCTTCTTGGAGGTTTCGGCTTCTTTAGCGGCAGCCTTGCGAGCTCTCGCGACCGCGGCCTTGCTGTTTTCACCAACAAATTTTTTCGGCATCCTTTTCTCTTTGAACAAAAGTCGAAACAAACAAAACTTTTTTCATCTCGCGCGCCCGCGCGCGCGCTCGCGACTGGTTCGAACGAGGGGCGCCCCTTGAGTCGTCGCAACGCACGCGCCATTTCTTTGAGGTTATACGGGAAACAGACGGATAGAGGAACAGGGCAACGCTCCGCGATAATTGTATCTTTCGATGGTGTCGGGAGTCTTTCCACTGCGGTTTTTGCTTCCCGGTACGTTCTTCGAGCAACGAAAACCGCTCGTAGCGTCCCTCGAGAAACGTTACTCGCCAATCGTTCGTCAAATGTCAAAGTGTAAAACGAGGAAAAAACTTGCCGGGATCGCAGCAGCGGGTGGAGGGCGAGGGAAGGAAAAACCCGACGTAAGTTTCTTCAATCGTCCCGCCCGTCGCCTCTATTTACTCACCCGGTTCCCAATTCCGAAAATTAGCCCGTCCCTCGATATATTGTTTTCTTCAACCTCAATCACCTATACGAGATTCGGCGATATAACACCCGCGACATTTACCACAGCACCGCGGGCGCGCGCGCATCTCTGATACTCGGCCAATCCGACAAACGCCCAAAATTTCAAAGTTACCAGAGACACGCGATCTTCCGTCCGTAGTCGTTGGTTGGTAACAGTTGGAAAACTGTTGAAATCGCGGGGCGGTGAAAACACAAGAGAGACGACGTACAAATGGAGAAAATTAATTTCTCGTTCCGCGAGGCCCGATCGTATAATATGTATTATTTTATTGTTTTATCCAAAGGCTACCAGCGTCGCCGCTTCCGAAGGACCCGTAACTATCGATAGCAACGGCGACGTCAGCATAAAAATACAGGCGAAACCTGGTGCAAAGCGCAACGGTGTGACAGGTGAGAGGAGGAAAAATTAGACACAACGCGATTTGCAAATCAATTTTATCAACGGGTGATTATAGATATATCCGAAGAGGCTGTCGGTGTTGCGATATCCGCACCTCCGCTCGAGGGCCAAGCAAATGCGGAATTGACGAAATATTTGGCGGCCGTGTTGGGCGCGAGAAAATCGGACGTGTCTTTGGAGAGGGTACGTACATCGCGCGACTAAACCTCTTTGACACCTCACCGACAAAGACGAATCTTGCATTTTTTTTTTCCAGGGAATGCGCGGACGTCGCAAGGCGATACTCGTTCGGAATAGCAGCGTCGAGGAGGTCTTGCGAAAATTGAGATTGGAACTGGCATCCGACGCGTAAACTTTCGCCACGGGCGATACATTTTGTTTTCGACATAGCAGAATTCGCCGATGCTCTTGAAAAATAAACTTTTTACTCTCCGACTTCCAAGACCTTGTCGTCGAGCCAGGGTCGAAAGATGGGCAACGTCGAGGGATAGTGAGCGCCTCTCTTGGAGGGTGCGCTACCCGCGGGTGCTCCCTCCTGCCTCAGAGGATACGTGGCGAGGACTATCGGTATCTGCAGCTTTATCTCCTTGTCCAAACTCTTGGGGCTCACGACGAACTGGCCAACAAAAAACAATCGTTTGCGTCGATCCGTGGGTTGGACGGGAGAGACAGCGGCGGCGGCGGCGGCGCTCGAGAGACTCACGTAAACGCGATAGAGGACGTTGATGAGATGACAACCGCGCAGGTTGGTCGGCGGCAAGGGTGGAACGTACATCTGCTCGTTGAGCCACTCCTCACCCTCGCCGGGACGTATCTTCCCTCGAGAGACGCTCGCCAATTCCCGGGTCTCGCTCGCGAGTACTTTGCCCCTGCGGCACATGTATCGTATCGTCTCGGTCAGCGAGGCTTTCGTAAACTTCATCGTCACCTGTCGCGCGCGCGCGCGTGCGTGCGTCGTTTGTCGCATGGAAAGAAGAAAAAACAGCGGATAAGCGGCGTGCGAGTGCGAAGAACGTCGGATGGTTCGAAAGGTACCTACCTTGCTACGATTGCTCACAGTCGCGGAGATACCGATCGTCTCACCCGGCACGTAACCACCGCGATCCAGGCTCACTCTGCACAGAACGGCTCCGCCGGACACGCACGACACTCCTACGCGTTGTTCGACCTCCAATCTCGCCGGTTGCTGCGCCCAATAAAACCGCTACGCGTACAAAGCGACTACTACCGAGACAACGACGACGTAGCGTACGTACCGCCAGTATAGGTGGTTCGAGATTGAGGTCGATGGGATTCATAACGACAAAGACCTGCTGATTCTTGTGGGTGAGACCGCCGGGTTCGCGCAGTGCCGCTTTGCAGTAATACTGAACCCATCCGTGTTTACCGAGAAAAGTAGACGGAAGTCCGAGAGGAAGTCCCAATTTGAAGGGAAAACTGTGAATACCGGGCGAGAGAAGCGAGGGTCCTTCGCCTGGAGAGCCCCTCCCACGGCACACACGCCACCGCGTCTTAATCTTTCTCTCGCACATTCCACAAACCCAAACAAACAAAACTTATTCGATCGCTACTTACCGGGTTCGCCGAGTAATCTCATTCGAAAATCTATATAATTTTCTTTGTCGTAAACTCTCTCGGCTCTTTGACTCCGCACCCTGACCACTCCCTCCCCTATAACGTGAAAGTGAAGTCCCGAAACGCTGGAGAACGGCACACGGACAAACGGTATACATATCGGCTCCATCGACCTTTTATCTTTCTCCCGCTCATCGGGCTCTATTCGATCAGCGCGTATACTCACTAGGCTTCGTCGTCCAATTCGATGAGCACGCGTCCCGATAAAAAGTGACCGGGAAAATACAGTAGGTTCGTATTGTCGAACAATATGAGAAATTTGCTCAGTTTTCGCGTCATTTTTGTCACCTTTTACTCAAATTTAAATTCAAAATTCCTTCTTTGTGTCAAAAGTTTCCTCGTTAGAGCGCGTGCGCCTGCGTCAGGGCGGCCGCTGTCGCGCTACTCCACACGGGACTCGCGGGAGTAGTTTTTTTTCTTTTTTCTTTTACATTCCGATCTCATGCGCAAACTGGCCAGCCAAGTAGCAGGACGGAGACGGAAAAACAGTCTCTTTGCACCGCTCTTATTTGTCCGAGCTGCGATGGCCCCGTCGCGGATTACCTCGTATGATCGCGATATAGATTTTTTTTATTGTTGTCGGTAAAGAGTGCGCGCGAGCGCGCGCACAAGATCGAAACACAGCGCGAGCGCGAGAAACTGCGTACGCGTCAAACGACCCAAGACCTTGCCTACCTGAGCTCCTTCTCCCACCTACCCGCCTGCGCGCGCTCACCGTGTCGCGTACCTGCCCATTCTTGGTCTCTTGCGTATTATTCGTCCTCGTTCCCTTCCTCCCGTCGAGAGCGCGCGGCTCCTTCGCAACCACGAGCCTATGAACACCGCGCAACTTTTACATATTTCCATCCAAATTTTATGGTCCATCTTCAACAATATTCAACATTTAACAATTTCCAAAGACGAATGATTATTATTTCTTTAATATTTGAGTCTGCGTGGTGCACGGTACGCGCGCAAAGCGCCCCCAATCCAAGTTACACACACGGAACTCAAATCATCCTTTCACTTTTCGATGTAAACACGCATAATACAGCTGTTGGTAGCGATCCAACGAGGACGCAGGCCTTCCTTTCTTCCTTACATATATGTACATGTCCGTGGGATCGGCCGCGGTAAGACACCACGAACGATGACGGTTCCATGTCGCAATAACGACGCGCTCCATTCATCGATACGCCGCGTATATTTGATTTGATCATTGCGCATGGTTGCATGTACAATTTATAGAAATCCCCCGTTTGCGCTTCGTTTGTAATGATGATTATTCGTTGCACCGAGAAGTGCTGCCGCGGACGGAAAAGGCGCGCGTGCGAGCCTGTTGAATGGCGTTCGAGCCCGCGCTACCGATAAAATTGTGTGTAAAATGGCAGCTGTCAAGGTGAGCCAGAAAGAATACTTGCGAAAGTACCTCAGTGAGAAGAAAGGCTCCGGTGCGAGCGAGAAGAAAAAGAAAAAGAAGAACCATAAATTTGGCACGAAAACGTGAGTTTGTCGTTGCGATATATATTTTGATGGGTGGGCGCAACGCGAGTCGTACATTCGAGACTTTGTGTTTTAGGTTATGTTGATTACCGTCTACAAACTGTCGGGACGAAGCGCGCGTTGCGGTTGTGCGAAAATAAACGAAAGAAAAACAAACGCACTTTTTGCGAAACGCGGATCGAAAGTTGAAACAGCCGCAATTTTCCTCTCGTTTCTCACGCCTCCGACGGAAATATATTTTTTAGGTTATTCTCGTAGCTCTTGTTGTTGCTTTTTGGCGTACGGTATTCCGAACGAAACCTCGTTCTTGATTGGAGACGCGCGACCAAGGAGCATGCAAATGCCAATTTCCGAAAATTTCGATCTCTCAACGACAAAAACTAGTCTAAGGAACGAGCTTTTTTTTACAGAGTGAAAATTATCGACGACGACGAGTACAATGGAACGGCGAAAAACATGCGCCCCCTCGAGGAAGGGGAATTTGAAATTTTCAATAATACCGAAGACGCGCCTCTGATAGTCGGAGTCGTAGATGAAAGGGGACCCGTGGATTTTGCGGACAAGAGTAGATGGAAAATTATCGCAGACGACGGGGAAGGAAACGTGACATGCCGGCGGGCATCCGCCCCAGCCCCCACCCCCTCGGATAATAGCCGCGCTCGCATTTGCAGCCCTGACCGAGTCGAGGAAGTCGCACCGCCGACAATCGCTTCGGACGGTGATTTATCGCCGCCTCGGAGATCATCCGAGCACCAAAAATCGCCTCAATTCCAAGGTGAGAGACGCTTCGACTCGAGCCCACCTCGCGGAACGAAGAAACGTCGTTCGCATCGTGCAAGCTCCGAATCGGATCAAAGTCCTCCGAGAAGAAGGAAAAATGACGAGGAGGATTCGGACATTGATCCACCGAGACGATCAAACGAGGCTTCCAGAAAAGATCGAGGGGGACACTCGAGAGGTTTCAGTCCCGGACGCGATAGTTCGCCTCGTCGGTATCGCCGCCAGCACGGCTACTATGGCCACCACCGCCGCCACCACCACCACCACCACCACCGTGATGAAAAAAGTCAAAGAGAGGATAAATCCCCACGAAGATCCAGATGGAACGAGGATAGAGGAGCAGCGTCCCCGAAGTCTCCGGTTAATCGAGATTCGCGGATGAAAAAAACCCTCGATGGAAAAACGGCAGGTTTGCAGGACGCTCGGGCTCTGAGAATCGAGACGGACGAGCACAAAAAACGAGAGGCCGATTTATTCAAGCGAGTAAGTGTTTGTCGAATGGTGGTTGGCGAGAGAGGAGAGTTGTCCGTTCCATAACGGTGCAATTACATTGTTTTTCTCGGGTCGTCAGATGAGCACGGAGGTAAGCGGCCGTGGCCAGGCGACGGTTTTGCGAGATCGAAGGACCGGAAGAAAACGGGATTTAGGGGCGGAAGCGGCCGAACGCCGGGAAAAGGAACAACGCCAGGCCGAGATTGACGAGAAATACGCCAAGTGGGGAAGGGGGTGGGTGTCAACTTTTAACAAAGAACACAAAATAATTGTGCAATTGTCCTCCCGATACAGCTGATGGAAAGGGGAAAAATCTCTTTCTCTCTCTCTCTCTCTCTCTCTCTCTCTCTCTCTCTCTCTCTCTCTCTCTGTTTCTCAGGTTGAAACAAGTCGACGATCAAGCGGAAAAACGTCAGAGGGATCTATACGAGATGAGCAAACCTCTGGCGAGATATGCCAACGACGTGGACCTAGACCGGGAGCTTCGAGAGGCGGAGCGCGAGGGTGATACCATGCTGGAGGAGATTAAAAAGAGGCAGATAAAGGAAGGAAAACGCAAACCGGGTAAGTCGCGCTTAATCGGGCAAGGAGGGGTTGTGGGGTGCGGGGGTGATTTGAAAGATCCAATTGTTGGACGTACGTACAACGTGTTTTTCCGCAGATGTACCCAGTAGTAATATTCATCATCAGGCTTTCTGCGTGCCCAACCGCTTCGGTATAAAACCCGGCCACCGTTGGGACGGGGTCGACCGAAGCAACGGCTACGAGAAAAAATGGTTCGAGGCTCGCAACGCCCGTACGGCACTCGCCGAGGAGGCCTACAAGTGGAGCACAGCAGACATGTAAATTCTTGCAGGCCGCTTCGTACCACCCTCCCTCTCTTCTCGTTTTTTTCTACGTAAATCAGACGTTAGGTGAGAATGAGAGAGGGAGAGAGAGAGAGAGAGAGAGAGAGAGAGAGAGAGAGAGAGAGAGAGAGAAAAGAAGAAAAAAACAAATACCGGTAACGCGTTTCTTCGGCACTCTTCTCCTAACGAGACTTTTAAAATTCGATAAAAGCAAGAAAAGGTTTCAGCCGAGAGAAAGAGAGAGAGAGAGAGAGAGAGAGACGCGTACGCACACACGCGTTTACACTATGGCAAAGCTATGTGTGGAATCGGGCGCGCGCGAGGCGGACAGTCGAGAGGCAAGGGCAGGGTCGTCGACAACGAGAGGGAGAGAGAGAGAGAGAGAAAGAGTCCGCGAGTGGCAGTCAGTACGCCCCGCGACGTCCACGGGACAGCAACACCGAAACGTTTCGCTCCCCCCATTCCCCCACCCTGTCCTCTCCGCCCGTTCATCCGTAATCGTTCATCACACACCCCCGGTAGATAATCGTCTAGCCGTATGTGCGTTCATTCGAGGGGCTTTTGCGAAAAAACGAAAAATTGTCTTGGGTTCGACGTATCGAGAGCCGTAACCACGGTGCGGAGTCGAACGCGCCGAGTCGCGCGGGCCGATAAAATAAAATAAAAAAAACATTGCTTCTTTTCGTCTCTTGGTCGTTGCTCCCCCTCCCCATCTCCCATAAATACGCATCTTGGCGCACATATTTCAATCAGTTGGGTCTCGTGGATGTACAGTATCGGGATCGCAGAGGATGAACGAGCGACCCGAACACCCGACGAGATGAACGAACGAGAGAGAGAGTAGGCTACTCCCGAAGATAGAAAGAAAAGTAGACAAAAAAAGATTAACTGCACCGAGAGAATAATCGTTTCGTTCCCTTGTGGTCGTGGCTCGCATTGCGGGAGCCCGTCGTCTTCGAACGAGCTAATTTCCACGATCCATCGAGAGAGAGAGAGAGAGAGAGAGAGAGAGAGAGAGAGAGAGAGAATACATCCGTCGAGCGGAATTATACACGAGATTCAACGATACAGGCGCCGCGTCGGCTACAGTCGCGTGCGGGGTGCACCTCGCGAGAGAACCACGTGCGCGCCGCCCCCTCGCCCCTTTTGCCGTCTGGATTTTTCGTCCGAAAGACTCGTCGCGCTTTCGCTGGGTTCGCTTTGCAGAGGAATATGGGATGCGACACGAGCAAGGAGAGCGTTCAGCCGGCGGCCGAAGAAAACACTGCCAAGGACGAGCTCAAAAGCGCTGGTGAGTTTTGAGAAAAAGCAACAAAACAACAACAAAAATTCCCACCATCTCGTCCTGAGGAATATAGTTGGCTGGCGGGTGTGTCGACGAATAATATTATTTTCTCGTTTGCCAATATTTCCGCGAACCTCTTTCGATACAAAAATTTTCCATTCAAGTTTTCTAGAATGTTAAGAGGCAAAAGAGATACGGGGGCAGCGGACGAAGCATACACGAGACACGTTGCGTGTCTTTCCGCGTGCATAATCGAGAGCGTTTTCCCTCGAACGGAACCGTGCGACCTTTCTACGTGTACGTGTGTAAATTACGTGGTCTCCGCGACCGATCTATATTACACATTTCTTTCGCGTCTCTCAAAGTCGTAAAGCCCGCCGACAAACGGACCGAGTTGTAATTCCCCCCCTCGCCGCCTTTCTCAAACTTTGGGTCGATGATGCACGGGGTGGGGCGACACGCCCTTTGTCCCTGCTGCGTCGCGTCAGACTACTATCGAACGCGAAGCAAAATATTTTCTTCACTAATTTTTCTCATTATTCGGAAATACGCGTTTAGTCAAATGCGGATTGTTTGGATTTTCGTACGCTCGCGGGGTGCCACAGCTTTGTCGCCTAAACGCTGATCCTCCTCGTAAAGAGAAAGAGAGAGGAGCGCGCATCGATCGCGTGCGGTCGAAGCGATCCTTTTTCCAACATTTTTCGCGCGACACGAGCCTTCGTGTCCTTGTACATTGAGAGCGTTTGATCGATATACTCATTTGTTTTGCCTATATATTATTATTATCATTATTTGCATAGCGCGCGACCGAACAAAGGCTGCCTCAAAGTATTCCCGACTATCCGAATAATCATTCCATCGATCCCTCGTTTCGAGCTTTATCGAAATTCCGCTTCGTTCTTACAATTCAACGTACGGACAATCTCTTGGATCGAAAAACTTGAACGCACGGGGAAAAAGATTCACATTGGGAATCTGAGAAAGCACGAGTAAAAATGATTACGTTGAAGTTTGCATCGTTGGAAGGCACAGCAATTTTTACCGTTCAAACTTTTTTAGGCCCATTTACATTGGCACAAAAATCTACCTAGAAATAAAGAATGGAAAAAAACATTGCTTTCCGACCATGCAAACTTCAACGTCATTAAAAATGTGGGTGTACCGCTGCGTCGTTCAACGGGTGAGAACTTTCTTCCCACGATCATGCATAAAGGGAAAAATGAAGTTTTTTTTTACAATTAGATAAAACGCGATTGTTCAAATTGTGGCGCGTGCGCGACCACAAAGTCTTTTGCCGCCGCCGCCGCCGCCGCCCCGCCGCCGTTGTCGTCGTTGCGGCTCTGCGACCGAGTTACCGGAAGCGAATGTCGCGGCGCGCGGTCGGTACGTCTGTACGATCGCGACGAGTCCCCCTTGGCCTTGTCATCTCGATCGGCGGTAGGGTCTCCACCTCGCGCCAACGTTTGCCACCCAAGCGCCGGGCGGAAATAAAGAAAGGCGAAAGAAAAGTGTGTCAAGGAGCGGGGTAAGGGGGAGGGGGGCGGAGCTCGCATCGATCGATCGCGACATCGGCGGTGGCGGCGACGGACTTGTGTTTTTTCATAGTAAATCGACAAGCCGAGTATTGTTACACCCGTGTGAATCTTATCGTCGCGTTACACCATGCGCGTACTATTTCGCTTATTATTTGGCAAGAAATCGACGAAAATATGTGTTGTGGCCGCAACGAAGAGACGCGCGCGCGCGCGCGGGTCGGAAATGATGCGCGCAGGTTTTCCTCGAGGATGGAGGTGCGCAGAGATGGTGGTGGTGGTAGCGAGTAGCGAGCACCACCCCTTATAAAAGCTTTTCCCGAGAGCCATCGCGCGCCAGTCGCGACTCTCCAGTCTCAAAAGTACGCGGCGCGGCAGGTGCTCTGTAATTGTCACTTTTGGAGCGCGCGCGCGCGCGCGTCCGAGTAATTTAGGCAAAACAGGTGAGTGTCCGCGTACAATCGACGATTATTATATCGGTATCGATTCGTCATCCGTCACTTGGCTCGCGGTTGCTCGATTCGCGGCAAGGGGAGAGAAGCTCTCGATTCTCCGCGGCACCGTCGAAGAGCTCCTTAACTTTATTTCGTTTGTCATATTTTATAGATATGGGCGCGCGGCTTTTATCTCACGAGGGCGGAAAACGCGGATAGTCGCGATCGCGGAGAAGCTGTCAACTTTTCGATAAATATCCTTTGAGAAATGAATTTAAAAACAAAAGCGCGAGCGACGGTCGTAGAGAAAGAGATGTCGCGCGCGCGCGCGCGCGCGCGCGCGCCCTATATACGCGAGCATCGATCGCGAGCGCACGATGCCCCCTGCCCCCTTGCCCCTGCACATCAACGACTCGTCTCTCGCCTTTGCGTTATTTACTTTCTCGGGGAATCCGAGAAATCGAGTCAACAGAAATTATACTCGAAGGAAGATAAAATAATCGGGAAGCGCGTGGTTGTTGCGCGTCTATTGGGAAGAAAGAATGAAAAATACAAGGGGCCAGGGACTCGAGCGCAGCAGCGCGTTGTCGAGGCGAAAAACGGCGATTCCAAGGACGATCGATCGTACCCGCTGGAGCGCGAAACCACCCTCTCGCTGCCCCCCTCGCGCGCTCGACGAAAACTCGATCGCGTTTTTTATCGCGCGCATCCGGGCCGAGTCAGCAAAAATTGCGAACCTCGACGTTTCCGAATGATTGCAGCGGCAGAAGCAGAGCCGAGCAGAGCCGAGGCGGGAGGCGACTCCTCTTCGTTCGAGCAAAAGAGTCGGCTCGTGAGTATCAACGTGAAGGAGGAAGATAAGAAGGACGAGAAGGAGGAGGAGGAGGAGGAGGAGGAGGAGGCCGCGGCCGCCGCAACGAGGATACAGGCCGTTTTTCGCGGGCATCACGCAAGGAAGAGTATGAAAGCGGCGGCAGAAGGTACGACGGGCGTTAAGTCAGCCGAGAGTTCCGAACCGAGCCAGCAACAACTGCGAGACGAATTTCGAGCGGACGACGAGGGTGAGTTTCGTGTCCAACCCCCCCCTATAGCATCTTTCGGCCATACCAAGACCGCGATATTTTATATTTGACAGAATTGTGCAACGCCGCGACCAAGATACAAGCTTCTTTTCGGGGCCACATGTCGAGAAAAGATCGGGGTGAGGCGGCGCTCGGCGAACTGGCCGATAGCGCCGCTGCCAAGATCGGCGAGTTGGTCGACGGGACTTCCGCCGCCGCGGCCGCCGCTGCCGCAAAGATCGAGGAAAAGGTTGGTATACGCTTATCCCCCCCCCTCACACGCTCGTCACGATATATCCAACCCCTCTCCCCATTCTTCTTTTGTATCTCACAGATGGACGACGCGCTCAACGAGCTCGACGGAATTGATCTCAAGGATCCGGATCTGCACAAGGCCGCGACAAAGATTCAGGCCAGCTTCCGGGGACACAAGGTACGCCAGGAGGTTACCCCCGGCGGGGCTGCAGCCACCGAGTAGACGAGACCGTCGCTTCTCGGAGTGCTCGAGGGCCCCGCGAGAAAAACCTACTGATCGAGTTTCGCCGCCGCCGCCGCCGTCGTCGCTACCACCACCACCATCACAACTGCTCCCGCCGAATTCATCTACTTACGTTTTTCTCTCGCACTCTCTCTCTCTCTCTCTCTCTCTCTCTCTCTCGCTCTCGTAAGAATTGTTTTTTTTCTGGCGGCTGATCGGCTCTCGTTACATTCGTATTTTTGGCGGTACGCACCGGCGAGCAACAACCTACAGACATTTTCGTATCGTCCTTTTTAAAAATCTCCCTCGCCACGCGACGACACCCCCCGTACAACCTTGTATTCATACAGGTTCATGTATGTATACACACACACGGACGCACACACGAGGCGAAGCTTCGTACATCTTCTGATCGTTCGCGAATCATTTGTTTTTGCTCGCGTGCATAGCGCGCGATCCTCTATCACGGTATATAATCTCGACAACGCTTGTTTTCCGCTCTATTCCACGTCGGCCTACACGCGCGGCGATACGATCGATCGATCGATCCGCCACCCCGCGCCTGTCGACCTTTTTTTTTCTCTGCTGCAGCAGCAGCGCGGCACGTCACGTCCTTTAGTAAACTCGATAACGCGCCTACGTGTAGCGGTAGACATTGTTTTTACGAGCTTGTATCGATCGACGAACCCCCTCGTCGCAGCGCACCTTCGCTCTTCACTGCTCTGTATCGTGAATTCCGCCTCGATAATAAACTACCGTATGTATATACACATCTAGCTTGCGATCGAGCTCCATTGCCCTCGTCTCGTTTCCTCGATACCGCATCTATTCCTTGTTTTTTTAGCTGAAAGAGCGAAGCAATGCGGCGACGATATCTCCCCCCCCCCCCCCCCCGCCGAAACACTTTTCTTTTCCTTTTCGATTGTATTGACAATTTGCGCATATTTTCGGGAAAATTCGAGTATTTCTGCGCTATCCGCGCAACCGCCGCCGCCGCCGTGCGCTCGATACTCGTTGGTACGGCCTACACGCGAATGTACATCCTCTCCTCTGGTACACACAAGTAAGTATTAATCAAGAGACGCCGCAGAGCTTTGACGTAAAGTAGTATAAAACAAAAAAATTAGACGCTACTGACCAACTGACCGACACATACCAAGTTGGCCCTTTAATGGTCGTTTTTAAACTCTAAACCGACGTCACGCGAAATCTAGTGACATTCTACCGATGCAACGTGACTTTTTCTTCACGATACTGTTTGCGTTTCTTCTCGATCTCTCCACTCAGTCCTGAAATCTCATCATTTTCGGCCAAATTTTCAAGCGATTTTATCGTGACAGAAATGTTTCGATACTTTTCTTTGGAATCGAATCAAG
>OX101787.1:110000-135000 GCA_944452715.1 Ophion slaviceki
CGATTTGTCTCATTTTGTTCTATTCCCGTCACATTAAAACAAAGATGTTCTAAGGTAGTACGTGCACGAACCTCCTCATTAGAACAAAGTTGATTTTTTTGTATGCTGTTGTAGTAGAGCAGTGAATTTCAACCGGTGTGCCGCGGCACACTGGTGTGCCGTGAGTGTATTTCTTGTGTGCCGCCAAAAAATAGGCGGATGTATGTATCACATGATAATACCCGGGCATCGATCGTGACGAGTGTCGTTTCGCGGGGCGGTCGCCGCGGGGCGAAGTCCAATACGAAGTCTCGCCGTAAGAATTTTACAGAGATTCAAGTGTGCCGCCTTATAAAAAAGGTTGACAAACACTGTAGTAGAGACATAAAAAATGACGTCCGCGAAAACTCTGCATGCCTTACCGACTAAATACAATAGTAATTAATTCGCGAAATCAATGCATTTAAGGTAGTTCTGTAGTTTTGGTCAAATCTTAGGAATTGGCTGAAATCTAAATATGGTGTAGATATGACCTTCATGGACTGATGCCCAAAAATTCAATTCGATTCACCGTTTAGTTTATGAGATAAGTGCAATTGAATATGGGTATTTTTGTACGCGATCCCTATACCTAACGCGTAAACCGATAGGACTTTGCTCGCATTTCTCAACATAGGTTGTATACGGTTCTTAGGATTTTAAAATAAAAACACGCGTGTACGCGGTACTATTGTGGGATTGATTTAAAACAAAATGACAAACTGACCGTTTAGTTTCGGAGATATCGACTTATGAAAAGTGGTAATTTTATTCCGCACCGAACTCGGGCCCAACCATCTGTAACGGAATGGCAACAGCGTACGCTGCAGCCAGCTGATCGGCGCGTGGTCTGGGAACTCGAAGCGTTTTTTTTTCCCCCGAGTTCTAGTAATTCTGAGACGGATGTGAAATAAATTTATTCTGCAAACAAATTGAATTTGTTCAATTTATGCATGTATTTGTCTTTGTTATAGCGAATACAATTTAAACTGTCGGCAAGATGTTGCGAATCCACGATCCGACGTCCTTCGACAGCGAATTTTTGTTGCTGATCGTTGAGGTTATGGTTATTCTCATCGCGTTTAGCCGCATTTGCTTGACACATGGCTGCCATAGCTTTCGGTCATTTAGCAAGCGCCTTTTTTCTTGTAAACTTTCCTTTGTATCGCATTTGGGTTGACATTTTCACGCTTTTTTTATTTATATAAAATATTTTGCGAAAGTCGGACCGTAGGAAGTTCAACACTATGACTGTAGGGCAAATCGCGCTGTTGCCGCACGATTACAGCACCGCTCTCTATACGAGTATGAGACCTATCTATGCATGAGGTGCGAATGTGTAGGACATATAGAGGATACAAGGTCGGTCAAAAATTTACAACCAACGGCATCGTATAGGCATTGGATACGCTTCGGCCGAAACCTTTGGCTCATACGTATACCTGCAGAACTACCTTAACCCGCACCATATATCGAATCCGTGCGGATTGAACTTTGGAACGGAAATAATAATAGTTGTCGATTAGATCAGAGCTATGCGAAAAGCGACGAATAACAAGTAAACTGACGCGGTCACGTATGTTCCACAAAAAATATAGGTTACGGGACGTTTCGAGCAGATATCATCGATTCAATCAACTTATTTTTGCGTTCGCTAGCCGCATCTGCCATCTCTCTCGTAATAATATGCACATTACACATAAACTACAACACACGATTACACACACGGTAAACAAACACATACAAACACATGTATCGAAAGCGATGTATCATAATTATGCCACGGATATTGGCATAATTATGAAATGGCGGCCTGTGACAACTCAAGCCAAATCTAATTGCAGTCTTACTTCACTTTTCATCATACTATAATACAAAGAGTTATCACATGCGACTTCTCAAATAATTATTTTCTGTATCATGTTTATTATTATACCCAAATACATTATATTTTTCTCTTTTCAGATCCGATAATTTTACCTCCATAAAGCTAGCAAATGCTAGCTAGCAAAATGGATTTAATTGATATCAAAATTTTGTGCTTTTTATGTACTAATTTTGTGCTCCATTAAACATTTTTGTGTTCTTACCGTTTAGCGGGAAATTAGAAATCAAAAGTGCTCTGTTGGCTTGCCATCAAGCTAGCAGAACACTTAATGATGTTTGGCATATCTAAGAATGAAACTACGTGATATTTATGTGCTTTTTATGTGCTTTGCGAATATGGAACAGCCAAACCCCTATTTTTTTTTCGCCCGATATAGACCCTCAAAAAACCCCCAAATAAAAGAATTTACCATTTTTTGGATATACTGACATGAAAATGCATAATATTTATGTGCTTTTTATGTGCTCTACGAATATTCAAGAGCCAAACCGCTGAAACGCAAATTTTTCCCAAAACCACCCCCACAAGACCCAAGCTACCCGCCAATACGAGTATTGGTTATTTTTGCGATATCGCAAAATCAAAGTAGTCCACATTTATGTGCTTTTTATGTGCTCTACGAATATCCATGAGCCAAACCGCTAAAACAAGAATTTCTCCCAAAACCACCTCTACAAGACCCAAGCTACCCACCAATACGAGTCTTGGCTATTTTTTCGATATTGCTAAATAAAAGTAGTCCATATTTATGTGCTTTTTATGTGCTCTACGAATATCCAAGAGCCGAACCGCTGAAACGAAAATTTCTCCCAAAACCACCCCTACAAGACCCAAGCTACCCGTAAATACGAGTATTGGCTATTTTTTCGATATCGCAAAATCAAAGTAGTCCACATTTATGTGCTTTTTATGTGCTAATTTTGTGCTCCATTTAACATGTTTGCGCTCTTACCGTTTAGCGGGTAATTAGAAATCAAAAGTGCTCTGTTGGCTTGCCATCAAGCTAGCAGAGCACTTAAGGGCGGGGTAAAGTATTAAAAAATTTTTTTTTTTCATTTTTTTTTAAACTTTTTTAAATGAATGTATAATATATCAAGAATATTGTGTTAAAATTTCAAGTCGATCGGAGTAAAATTGACGAAGTTATGAGTATTTGAGCGTCTATTGCTCCATGCCGGGTTTTATACCTGGGCGGCAGCTGCGCGGCGCGCTATTGTATTTTTCGACCCCGAATAAATTTCTTGATAAACGGGCCTGTTCCGGTGTATATTAGTATACACATTAGTCTGTACATCAGTTGACCGCTGTATGCCGTGCTGAGCAGTAGCAAGTCACACTAACAGTTTGAGTCCGTTTTCGTTCGTGTTCGTACCTCGAAAAACGCCTCGAAAAATAAGCAGACAAGATCGTGAGAACGGTATTGGGCAATTGTGCCGACCGAAAAAAAAGTGCCTCCTCAAAAGCGTAAAAACGACGAACCGTTAGCTAATAGCGCGTCAGCGAAAAAAATTAAAAATAATCCCGCTGGGGTGGTAGAAGACATCCAAAAACATTATCGAATGATAGATTTCGTTCTTGTTTTTTCGACTATTGCTACTGTAGTCAAATGTGTGAAGTGTGATGGAAAAGTTACATTCCAAACATGCAAAAAAGAAGGTCTTGGTTTCAAGATCAAGGTTACATGTGAAAAGTGTAAACAGCCTCACTACATTCCATCAAGTGAAAGAATAGACAGTGGTGTATACGATGTCAATTATCGATTTGCTTTCGTAATGCGAGTGTTAGGCTTAGGTTTAGCCGGATGCAATAAGTTCTGCGGACTAATGGATGTGGCGAGTGCTTTCTTATCGAAACCAGCCTATAATTTATATATGAAAAAACATTGTGAAGCGATAGAAAATGTGGCCAAGAAGTTCTTCGCATCGGCTGCACAAGAAGAGACAAAAGCAATGTCTGAAGCAAATAATGTAGAAGAAACGTCAGAATTGACTGTATCAGGCGACGGCACTTGGAAAAAGAGGATTCTCTTCGTTATTTGGCGTTGCTTCTCTAATTGGATATTGTACTGGAAAGGTACTTGACATTTTTGTAAAAAGCAGTTACTGCCACGGTTGTAAGACTTGGAAAAACAAATTGGATTCTGCCGAATACAAAGCGTGGTACGAAGAGCATGTGGATAGCGGTGATTGCAAAGCCAACCATGAGGGACCCTCTGGAAACATGGAGGTATCAGCAATTGTAGAAATGTTCGAACGATCGGTGGAAAATCTTGGGGTGAAATATCGTAACTACATCGGAGACGGTGACTCAAAGACGTACAGCGGCGTTGTCAATGCAAAACCTTATGGTGAAGATTTTGTGATAAACAAAACAGAATGCAAAGGGCATGTCCAAAAGAGAATGGGAACACGTCTGCGTGGACTAGTAAAAACAAGCATAGTTGACACAAAAACCAAGGCCGGAAAGATCGTAAAAACAAAAAACCTTTCTGGCAAAGGAAAGCTCACTGCTAAAATGATTGATAAATTGACTGTTTGCTATGGACTAGCTATTCGACGTAATTATGATTCAGTTGAGAAGATGAAAAATGCCATATGGGCAACTTATCATCACTACAGTTCTACCGACGAGAACCCACAGCACGAGAAATGCCCAAGCGGCGAAGACTCCTGGTGCGAATGGCAGCAAGCTGCAGCTGCAGATGCTCTAGAATCATTCAAACACAGCTACACAGCCCTTCCTACTGACGTTCTGGAAGCCATTGAGCCCATTTATAGTGACTTGAGCAACGACGCACTTTTGCATCGATGTCTTGGAGGTTTCACGCAAAATAATAATGAGAGTCTCAATCAACTTATTTGGAAAATCTCTCCAAAGTCAGTCAGTGGCACCTCTACAATTGTGGAAATTGCAGCTTATGTAGCTGCATGTACTTACAATGAAGGTTCTTTCGCTTTGTTGGCCTTTATGGAAGAGATGCAAATCAGTACAGGGCCAAGTGCTCACGAATGGGCCCGACAAGTTGACGATTTGCGAATTAGTAGAGCAGAGGAGCAAGCGGCGCACGACAGTAAAGAAGAAAGAGTTTTGCGTAGACAAACGCAAAAAGATGCTCCCGATCATCTTGATGGAAGCCTTTTGCTCTACGGACCTGGCATCGACGACTTTGAGTGAGTATAAGAAAATTATCGAGTTTTATTTTGAATTTCTAAAAATTCAAAGATAATTGAAATATCTGAAAAAATTCATACGTATTCAGAAAAATGAACGAATCACGAAAAAAAATTGGGTTGCGGGGAAATTTGTTGACTAATTTTTTTTTTCATCATTTTGTTAATAACATTTTGGAATTATTATTATGCAAAATGAATCTTTTGAGCTTGTTTGGGTTGGGGATCTTTTGAGTTTGAGTACCTTTAATATGCATGAATTTTCTCAGATTTTTATGCAATCGAGAAGTGTTCTCAAACTTATGTGCAATGAGCGCTAAGCGACGAAACTCTTCTGCGTTTTTCAAACCGTTTTTCTGAGGCTTGTCATATTTGAAGTCCGTGTGCACGATAACTCAAAATCTACTGGACCAATCGCTTTGAAATTTTGCACAGTACTTCTTCACATAATTCACCAGGTATTGTCGAGAGCTTTTTTGTTTTTTTTTAATAATTACTAATTTTTCAACAACAAATTAGCCAATTTTTTTTAGCGAAAATCGGGTTTTTGCTCCCAAGTGCTACGAAAAATCGAAAAATCGAAAAAAAAAAAATCCTCCCGTCATTACCTCGAGAAACATCTCCTTTAACAAATGCATTTTGATTTTTTTGTTTCAGATGATTCTGTTGCGAGTTATGGTGCACACCGCAAACCAACTTTTTTTCGAGGCGCCTCCGGGGTTTAATTTTCACTCGCTCAATTTTGAATATTTTGCAATGCAAATTTAGGAGAATGTTGTTCAAATGTTACTTTATTATATGTAAATTTTTCAATAAACGAACACTATTCGTTACGCCAAAAAAAAATCTTAAAAACATGCCTTTTTTTCGCCGAATTAACTTTACCCCGCCCTTAATGATATTTGACATATCTAAGAATGAAACTACGTGATATTTATGTGCTTTGCGAATATTGAACAACCAAACCCCTATTTTTTTTCGCCCGATATAGACCTCAAAAACCCCCAAATAAGAGAATTTACAATTTTTTTGGATATACCCAGGTAGGAAATCAAAAGGCTGACGATGGAAACAAGCTTGTGCGAGCCTTGTTTCACCGAGCCTAAGTGAGACAGACCTGGCCCAGGTTTCATTGCATCGTTTGGAGCAGCCTGGAACCAAGACTGGCTGCTTAGCCTAAACTCAGGGTTATTTCAAGCTTCATTCAGCCGGTGAATTTTGAGGCTGAAAAATCAAGGCTGGATGCAGGCTTGTTTCAGGTTGTGATAAAATAAAATAAGTTTAATATAATATTTTTTCTGTACTTTTATGGAAAAAAAATTTAGCAATCAATTTGTCGGGTGCGACGGCACGAAAAACGAAAGCGAAGGAGGCAGCTCAGAACATTTAAACATATGCTCTTATCGATATTTATGAGGTACACAAAAAAGTGTATACGAAAATAAAAGTACGCAATAAAATAAAGTATTGTTTTTTAAAATATTTTTTATATATATTTTGTAACAAATAATATAACAAATAATAAATATATATAATAAATCAAATGAATTCTTTACAAATTTATTAAATTTACCCCAATGTAGAATATAGAAAACTAAAAACAGGCCTCATATAGCCTCGGGAAGAGTTTGGGAAAAGCCTGGTCATAAATGCTCGTGAAGGCTTCATTAAGGCTCGTTTTGGGTCCTGTTGTTTCGTCGTTTCAGGCTTAGTACAGGCTTTTCTACCAGCCTTTGGTCAAGCCTGTGTGCAAGAGCCTGAAACCGCGTTATCATTCAGAGGTTCAGCTAGGCCTGAAATCAGGCTGGTGCTGAGCCTAAATTAAAAAATGTGAGCCTTGTTTCAGAGCTTGGCGAGCCCTTTTTTCATCGTCAATTCCTACCTGGGTACCGACATGAAAATACATAATATTTATGTGCTTTTTATGTGCTCTACGAATATTCAAGAGCCAAACCGCTAAAACGTAAATTTCTCCCAAACCAACCCCCACAAGACCCAAATTACCCGACAATACGAGTAATGGTTATTTTTTCGATATCGCAAAATCAAAGTAGTCCACATTCATGTACTTTTTATGGGCTCTATGAATATCCAAGAGCCAAACCGCTAAAACGCAAATTTCTCCCAAAACCACCCCTACAAGACCCAAGCTACCCGCCAATACGAGTATTGGTTATTTTTTCGATATCGCTAGATCACAGTAGTCCACATTTATGTGCTTTTTATGTGCTCTACGAGTATCTAAGAGCCAAACCTCTAAAACGAAAATTTCTCCAAAAACCACCCCTACGAGACCCAAGCTACCCGCAAATACGAGTATTGGCTATTTTGTCGATATTGCTAAATTTAAGTAGTCCACATTTATGTGTTTTTTATGTGCTCTACAAATATCCAAGAGCCGAACCGCTAAAACGAAAATTTCTCCGAAAACCACCTCTACAAGACCGAACGGACTAATAAATCAGCACGACAAGAGCACTTTAATGTTATGAAAGTAAGAATCGACAGGCTCATTTGTCTGTGCTAACTTTATACCCATGAAAAGAACTCGAATGTGGTACAATTTACATCCCGTATATCAAGAGAATGACGCATGCTCTAATCACAGGGTAGCTTGAGTTCCGCAGGGAGGTGCGGTGCGAAATTTGAGATTCGTCTCTTGGATACTCGAAAAGTACATAAAAAGCATTTACGTTGGTGTAATTTTATTTGCGATATTGAAAAAATTCCACAGCTTCTAATTATACAGCCTACCGTTGCCTTTTGTGAGTCGTGTCTCCAGAAACGTTCGTATTCAGAGTTTCTTAAGTACTCGAAGGGTACATAAAAAGCACTTAATCAGCTTTAATTTCATTTGACGAGAATGAAACAATAGCGTCAGATAAATAGTAGCGTTAAATAATATCTTGGTAGAGGATGACTTCGTTCTTTTACGAATGGTATCTGAAAAACTTTTCACATTTGCGGTTTGACTCTTAGACACTCGAAAAGCACATAGAAAACACATAAATGTGGACTACTTTGATTTTGCGATATCGAAAAAATAACCAATACTCGTATTGGCGGGTAGCTTGGGTCTTGTAGGGGTGGTTTTGGGAGAAATTAGCGTTTTAGCGGCTTGGCTCTTGGATACTCTTAGAGCACATAAAAAGCACATAAATGTGGAATACTTTGATTTAGCGATATCGAAAAAATAACCAATACTCGTATTGGTGGGTAGTTTGGGTCTTGTAGAGGTGGTTTTGGGAGAAATTCTTGTTTTAGCGGTTTGGCTCATGGATATTCGTGGAGCGCATAAATGTGGACTGGTTTGATTTTGCGATATCGCAAAAATAACCAATACTCGTATTGGCGGGTAGCTTGGGTCCTGTAGGGGTGATTTTGGGAGAAATTTTCGTTTTAGCGGTTTGGATCTGGGATATTCGTAGAGCACATAAAAAGCACATAAATATGGACTACTTCGATTTTGCGATATCGAAAAAATAGCCAAAACCCGTATTGGTGGGTATCTTGGGCCTTGAAGGGGTGGTTTTGGGAGAAATGTTCGTTTTAGCGGTTTGGCTCTTGGATATTCGTAGAGCACATAAAAAGCACATAAATATGGACTACTTCGATTTTGCGATATCGCAAAAATAACCAATACTCGCATTGGCGGGTAGCTTGGGTCCTGTAGGGGTGATTTTGGGAGAAATTTTCGTTTTAGCGGTTCGGCTCTTGGATATTCGTAGAGCTCATAAAAAGCACATAAATGTGGACCACTTTAATTTAGCAATATCGAAAAATGGCCAATACTCGTATTGGTGGGTATCTTGGGCCTTGAAGGGGTGGTTTTGGGAGAAATGTTCGTTTTAGCGGTTTGGCTCATGGATATTCGTAGAGCACATAAAAAGCACATAAATGTTAACTACTTTGATCTTGAGATATCGAAAAAATAACCAATACTCGTATTTGCGGGTAGCTTGGGTCACGTAGGGGTGGTTTTGGGAAAAAATTTCGTTGTAGCGTTTTGGCTCTTGGATATTCGTAGAGCACATAAAAAGCACATAAATGTGGACTACTTTAATTTAGCAAAATCGAAAAAATAGCCAATACGCGTATTGGCGGGTAGTTTGGGTCTTGTAGAGATGCTTTTGGGAGAAATTCTTGTTTTAGCGGTTTGGCTCATGGATACTCGTAGAGCATATAAAAAGCACATGAATGTGGACTGCTTTGATTTTGCGATATCGCAAAAATTACTAATACTCGTATTGGCGGGTAGCTTGGGTTTTGTAGGGGTCGTTTTGGGAGAAATTCACGTTTTAGCGGTTCGGCTCTTGCATATTCGTAGAGCACATAAAAAGCACATAATCGTGGACTACTTTGATCTAGCGATATCGAAAAAATAACCAATACTCATATTGGCGAGTACCTTGGGTCTTGTAGGGGTGGTTTTGGGAGAAATTTGCGTTTTAGCGGTTTGGCTCTTGGATATTCATAGAGCACATAAATGTGGACTACTTTGATTTTGCGATATCGAAAAAATAACCATTACTCGTATTGGCGGGTAATTTGGGTCTTGTGGGGGTGGTTTTTGGGAGAAATTTGCGTTTTAGCGGTTTGGCTCTTGAATATTCGTAGAGCACATAAAAAGCACATAAATATTATGTATTTTGATGTCAGTATATCCAAAAAATGGTAAATTCTCTTATTTGGGGATTTTTTGAGGGTCTATATCGGGCGAAAAAAATAGAGGTTTGGCTGTTCGATATTCGCAAAGCACATTAAAAGCACATAAATATCACGTAGTTTCATTCTTAGATATTCCAAATATCATTAAGTGCTCTGCTAGCTTGATAGCAAGCCAACAGAGCACTTTTGATTTCTAATTTCCCGCTAAACGGTAAGAGCACAAAAATTTTAAATGGAGCACAAAATTAGCACATAAAAAGCACAAAATTTTGATATCAATTAAATCCATTTTCGGGAGTTTGCTCTGCTAGCTTTATGGAGGTGGTAATTTATAGATTTTCTGTTGACCAGTCAATCCGTTAGTACTACCTTAAGGTGTTAGGCCACTCTAGAGACCGAAAAAATAGGCTTTTTGGGGATTTTTTTTCTTCAGAACAACTACAAAATAAATCGAGATTACAAAAAAGGTGTTTATCATACATATCAGTGACTGTATACAATAATTTTTTTGACGCGATCAATTTCAAAATGGCGGCTGTCCAGCGGTTATCTCAAAACTGCATTTTTTAAGTTGGCTGGAAACATAACTCGGACAATTTTCAACCGATTCGATTGAAATGTTGAATATATCTCGAAAAATACATTGTCTATGAAAGTCCGTAGGATTTTTTTTATATTGCATAGTTCATTTGTTATTAACAATTATCTGACGAAATTTTTTACTTTCCAAAAATTTGCCTAAAAAATCGTTAGATAATTGCTAATAACAAATTAACTGTGCAATATAAAAAAAATCCTACGTACTTACATAGACAATGTATTATTAAAGATATATTCAACATTTCAAGTGAATCGGTTGAAAATTGTCCGAGTTATCCGGCCAACTTAAAAAATGCCGTTTTGAGATAAACGCTGCACAGCCGCCATTTTGAAATTAATCGCTTAAAAAAAATTATCGTATACAGTCACTGATGTGTATGACAAACACCCTTTTTTGTAATCTCGATTTATTTTGTTGTTTTTCTGAAAAAAAAAAAAAAAAATCCCCAAAAAGCCTATTTTTTCGACCTCCAGAGTGGCCTAAGGCCTTAATGAAAATATGAAGAGGAGAAAAGGTACATACAGCCTTTGTCAAAAGTATTAGGCACCCCTATGAAATATTGATATTTCAAAAAGTACATAAAACTATAACAATTGCTTTGAACTAAAGCTAAGACGGCAGCATCAAATATAAAATTAAATAATAGAAAAAACTCTTTTGGTGGCTTGGAAAACATCTGGATCGTGAAACGTCGAGAACGTGCGTTTTTTCAATTTCGACAAAAACTTTAACCATTTTCTTCATTTTCTATTCTTAGCGTGGAGAAGCCCTTTTCTGCGATTTCATTAGTTCATCGCGATTGCTTAGTTTCGAAAATGCCGAAAAGTAGTGAGCTTTCATACGAAAAACAGGTAAAAATGCAACTTTTGCACAAACAAGGCAAGTCCCAAGTCGAAATATCGAAGTTGGTGAAATGTTCGCGATGTGCAGTGCAGTCTGCAATAAAAATATTTGTTGCGACCGGTTCCCACGTAAATAAACCTAGAACGGGAAGAAAACGGGTGACAACGAAATGCCGGCGGGACAGAAAACTTGTCCGCGAATCTCTTGAGGATCGCAAAAAACGATCGTCTGCGCTCACTGCGACTCTCTCGGAAGAGTCTGGAAAGCCTCTCGAGCCTCTTCGATATTTCGTCTTGGGATGTCTCTTGTTTGTGCAAAAGTTGCATTTTTACCCGTTTTTCGTATGAAAGCTCACTATTTTTCGGAATTTTCGAAAACAAGCAATCGCGCTGAACTAATGAAATAGCAGAAAAGAGCTTCTCCACTCTGAGAATAGCAAATGAAGACTGGTCAAAACGTTTGTCGAAATAAAAAAAAACGCACATGTTTAGCGTTTTACGATTCAGATGTTTTGCAATCCACCAAAAGAGGTTTGCTATTGTTTAATTTTATATTTGATGATGCCGTCTGAGCTTTAGTTCAAAGCAATTGTAATAGTTTTTTGTACTTTTTAAAATATTAATATTTTATAGGGGTGCCCAAATACTTTTGGCCAAGGCTGTATGTACCCTTTTTCCTCTTGATATTGAGATTAAAACATCTTTATTTCAAAGTAACGGCAATAAATTAATGAGACCAATCGTCGACTTTCGACCAAAAATAGCGATACAAAGGAGTTTTGAAGAAAAAAAATCGAAAAACAATGTAGTGACGCCAAAATAACACAATACGACTTTTTCCTCCTTGGAATAAATATTCCGAACCTCATAGTTTTCATGTTGCGCCGCACGATGCCGGCTTTTCGGAAACCTGCCGTTTTTTTTTGTTTTCAAGAAAAAAAAACTGAATAACTCTGCGACAAAAATGTCAAAATTTGAAACAATAAAACCGCAACTAAAGCTAACGGTGTCCTTTTTAAAGGTCTTATCACTAAATGATGAGATTACCATTTTTCGAAGTTCAGCACGCCATTTTGCAAAGTGCGAAAATCGTGAAAAACCGGAATTTTCAAAATGACATGCCGGCTTCAAAAAAATCGCAAAAATAAAAATAATAGATCAATATGAAGTTGGCTTTGTTCGCTTCTAAATCCCGTTTGGTAAATTGACTTACGATCTTTTTTCGTCGACATATTTGATTTTTGTACGTATAGAATATTGACAGGTTGCCTAATACCAAGGCTGTATATGATATTGTCATCTCACTTATGTTGCTGATGCCATTTTCCAAGTTCTTACGAGTCCGAATTTTATTTTGAAGCACTCCGCCCTGCTAAATGTGAATATGAAGCTATAGTATCTTCATATATTCGAAATTCACTACTCAGTCGGCTGAAGCCGAAAGACAAAAGATTCCTTACTTTGAAACAAAACAAAAAATGGAATCTCTTTTAAAAACTTTGGATAAACTTCTGAAAAGCGGAAACCGAATTTCGATATGAAATTTGGCATAAACCATCATTTTAATGTTATAAGAATCGCTTCAAAAGGATTTTTGCGAGAAATTTTAAAAGTTGGAATAAAGTTCCGAAAAATGCCCCCTCCGATCGGGCTGAAATGTTCCACAGACCTTCCTTTTAATGTCTCAAGAGATCCCCTAAAAGGATTTTTGGCGACGCGCCATAGTTTTCGAGATGACGATGTTTGAAAGTTATTTTTTTCACTGCGCCCCTACTATACCTATAGCAGGGGCTATAGATATAGTTCTATAGATATAGTTCTCAACAGGCTCAGTTCTGGCTATAACTATATAAGTTAGGGCGCTCTTCGCTATGTGTGGTATGTATGATGATGAGTGTATCTATGTAATTCTGGTATACTGGCACACTGACGTGGGCGCAGGGTACCTTGGAAATGCTTGTGGAGTAGTGGGGTGCGCAGAGACCTGGTGTGGGCGCGGGTTATCTCGGATGTGCATGTGGAATGGTGGGTAGCGTGAAACACTGCTTCCGCGGTGGGCACGAGGCATCTCGGGTGTGCGTATTGAATCGTGGGGTGCGCAGAATGCTCGTGTGGCCGCGACAACCACCGCGGATGTACATATGGAAGCGTATGTGCGTGAAATATTTAGATAGACACAGAGCATCGTAAATTGATGTTTTTGTTTTTCCACATTTCATTTTTTTCGAGGGCTAATGGATTTTCGTCGTTCATGTACTGGTTAAAAAATTTTATAGGAGGTACAAACATAAAGGTTATGTGTGTAAGAAAATATCCGATAATTGACCGCCTCGTCCCTGTTTGCAAACGTTCACTCTCTTGACGAAATTTCCAATAATATTTTGACATAATTGCGGACTAATTTCATTGATCGTGCGTCCAACTGTTTTCTTGAGCTCCGGAATGGTCTGTGGATCATTGGCGTACACTTTTCCTTTCAGAAAATCCCAATGAAGGAAGTCCAATGGCGTCAAAACGCACGATCTTGGTGGCCAATTCACATCGTCCCGGTGCGAGATAATGCGACCATGAAACTGTATCTGCAATAACTGCATTGTTTTTGTGCATTTTCACAATTTGTATGCGTTGCTCGATCGTGTAATTCTCCATGACTAAACCCCAATACTTCCTGATGCCAGTTGTCAAAGATTAGTAGCCGCTATGTTCGCCACAAAAAAATGGCCCGCTATTTAAAATGTCAGATCATTTTGAGACACTATTTATGTACAGCCAGAACTGAGCCTGTACTTGCAAAAGGCGGAAACCGAATTTCGATCTGAAATTTGGCACAGACTGTCATGATAATATTTCAAGAGATTTGTTTAAAAAAAGAAAGTGACGACGCACCATAGTTTTTAAGATAGGTATCGATTTTTTAAGTTATTTTTTTTACAGCGCTCCTACTATATCAATACAGTATGAGATATAGATACAGTAGGAGCGCAATAAAAATCGATACCTATCTTAAAAACTATGGTGCGTCGTCAATTTTTTTTTTTACAAATCTCTTGAAATATTAATGTGAAGATCTGTGCCAAATTTCAGATCGAAATTCGGTTTCCGCTTTTCGCCAGTACAACCAAAAGTTTGGTAAAGTTAAAAAAAAAAAGTACGGTAAGTAATGAAAAATCCCGTCGAGGACATTGTTGTCTGTTTTACCTGGTAAAAAATTATGGTTCACCTTAAAAATAATTATAATTTCTTTTTATCCAAATTTGTACTGTAGTTTTTTCTCCATCAGTCAATTGTACAAGAAATAATTAAATTATTTATAAAATAGCCAAGTACAATGCACGTGTTATGCAAGTGTACGAGAAATGTAACGTGACCGCGGTGGTAACTTTGAGATTGGGGGTACAACTTTGGGACATCGGCATTAGGCATGGTATTGGTGGGATATTCGAAAGTCGAATATTACGCGATGTCCCAAAGTTGTACCTCCAGTTCCAAAGTTTCCCCCCAGCTGCGCTACACGAAATTGTTGAAACTCGAAACTAATATTATTAAAAGGATTGTATTTTTATTTACAAAATGACTTACTATAAGAAGACATTGATATCACGATTGTAGAAACGTGGAAACCGCGAACGACACTAGTAGACTGTAAATCCTGTGCACGATCCTGGTTAAGAAAAATACAGCTCCCCGAAGGATTTCAATTTTTCAACTGAGACTCAACTCTCAGGTGTGAAATATTGAATTTCGATAATGTCAATATGCTCGTTCGCGAAAGTGAATTTCGCACAAATGTATTTCAAATAAGTAAAATTATTCTCCAAACTTTTCGCATAATTACTCTCAATTGGTCGTGTGAATGGTAATCAAAGTAACGATCCCGTCAAGTACAGATCAGATGAGCGATGTGCCCTCGAGACCATTTATTTATTTTCACCGTACAGTCGATGTCAGCGCCGCCGCCGCCGCCGCCGCCGCCGCCGCCGCCACCGCAGTGACACGTGTCAGCCAATAGCATTCGTCTTCTAGCATCCTATTCTTATTCCCGCCTGCAACAATCGACGCGCGCCTCAATATTCAACGAGGCGCGATACGACGTTTTGGTAGTTACCGTGATAGAGATTAATCGACAAATGGCGATATTTGACAAATTTTCAGTATCCCTAGCTGGCGCGCGTCGGGCCGATCCTTCTTGGGAAACTTTGCTTCCGGGCCTCACGAGAAGCCGGTCCCGTGAAAGCACCAATGACGACTCTAATCCGGAGATCGGCGTCTCCTTTGAGTGCTCTCCTGAGATAGAGAACTCGTAAGAGAATGCAGCCGATACTTCAAACCAGGGAGACTATACTAAAGGTCGTCGCTCACTTATCAACCCAGCACCGTCTCGCCTCCAGCGGTTGTCATTTCTCATATGGACTGTCCTCCATACATATGCGCACTCACTTGTCAACTCCGTAGCATCACCCGATCGCCTCGCTCGCAATAGTTGAAAAGTGAGTCTGTATGTATGGAAAGCCCATCTAAGAAAAGACAACCGCTCGAGGCGAGGCGGTGCTGGTCGGGTGCCGGGTTGATAAGTGAGCGACGACGACCTTAAAGGATTCCCAACCTACAGAAAAGGTATACGAATCTGTTGGAAATAGACAGTTTTCATTGCGGCCACTATGCGGCGATGTGATGGCTGACGCATCGGCGGTGGGGGTAAATCGCGAGAAACTTCATTTTATTGAGCGAAAATGAATAGCAACATAACCATAAACTGAATATTCAAACGCCCTATGTTCATGCGTGCGCGAATCAGACGATAGTAATAACTGCTGATTGTTTATAACAAATTCTGAATCTAATCGTGGAATCGTGGCCATGCGTTAGCTTCTACCCAGCTCTGCAGGTGGCTCAATCAGGTACTACTTAAATCCAGCAGATTCACCTACCACTTGTCCTCTATCCCTCCCATTAGAGTTGGGACTCTTTTAGTATAGTCTCTCCCTGCTCCAAATTCTGGGACAAGAAGACTATAGGTAAGGAGTACGAACGCCTACGGCGATCACGATCCAAAAACGTTCATGGAAATCCAGCTGAGAAGGGTGGCGCTGTTCTCCTACCGAACCGAATTGAAGTCAGCAACAAATCAGTGCAGAAAACACCCTTTGCTACTTCATACGGAGCGATAATTTAATCACACTAATTGTAAAACTAGTGCCGTACGATATGCAAAAAGCACCCTTTGCTTCTTCATATGGAACGGTAATTTGATCAAATTAATTGTGAAATCAGTTCGTGAAGGAAGTTTCTATGTATTAGATAGATAGAATTCTTATATAAATAATATAGATTGTTTTGGAGAATAATAACGAAATGCGGAAATTCAGTTAGTATGTTTTTTTTTCGTTGCGGAAGCAGTGACAAACATAATTTATTTATAGACCAAAGAAAATTCATAAGGATTTTGAATCCAGACAAAACTTTCACAAATGAGATCACACATCATGATACGCTGTACAGATAAAGAATAACAATGAAATATAGAAATTAAGTCAATGTTTTTTTTCGTTGCAGAAGCAGTAACAAACAAAATTCATTTATGGACATAAGAAAATTCATAAGAATTTTGAATCTAGATAAAACTTCTACAAATTATCACTCATTATGATACGCTGTACAGATAAAGAATAATAACGAAATACACAAATTAAGCCGATATGTTTTTTTTTGTTGCGGAAGCAGTAACAAACAAAATTTATTTCTAGATACACGAAAATTCATGAGAATTTTGAATCCAGACAAAACTTTCACAAATGATCGCACATCATATTCACACATTAAAATACCCTGTACAGATAAACAATAATAACGAAATACAGAAATTAAGTCAATGTTTTTTTTCGTTGCGGAACCACTGACGAACAAAATTCATTTATAGACACAAGAAAATTCATATAAATTTTGAATCCACAAAACTTTTACAAATAATCACGCATCATATTCACATGTTATGATACACTCTACAGATAACTCGATCTGACAGTTTTGATTTTTTCCTATTCTCTTTCGTTTTGATTTTTCTTGCATTAGTATTTTCGTTGACCGATCACGCTAGAAAGGGTCCTCTCATGACGAGATAATAGTTTATCACTCTCACAAAATTCATAAGAATTTTGAATCTAGACGAAACATCTACAAATTATCACACATTATGATACGCTGTACAGACAAAGAATAATAACGAAATACAGAAATTAAGTCAATGTGTTTTTTTTCGTTGCGCTAAAACTTTTGTCGGGATTCAAAATTCTTATGAATTTTCTTGTGTCTATAAATAAATTCTGTTACTGCTCCCGCAACGAAAAAAAAATATTGTCTCAATTTCTGTATTTCGTTGT
This sequence comes from Ophion slaviceki, assembly GCA_944452715.1. Taxonomy (NCBI): domain Eukaryota; kingdom Metazoa; phylum Arthropoda; class Insecta; order Hymenoptera; family Ichneumonidae; genus Ophion; species Ophion slaviceki. The sequence goes on from OX101787.1 coordinate 127,565, forward strand.
TATTCTTTATCTGTACAGCGTATCGTCAGTGTGAATATAATATGTGATAATTTGTAAAACTTTTGTCGTGATTCAATATTCTTATCAATTTTCTTGTGTCTATAAATGCATTTTGTTGGTTACTGCTTCCGCAACAAAAAAAAACCATATTGACTTAATTTCTGTACTTCGTTATTATTCTTTATCTGTGCAGCGTATTATAATGTGTGAATATGTGTGATAATTTGTAAAAGTTTTGTCTGGGTTCACAATTCTCATGAATTTTCTTGTATCTAGAATCAAATCGTGTTTGTTACTGCTTCCGCAACGAAAAACAACATATCGATTTAATTTCTGTATTTCCTTATTATTCTTCATCTGCACAGCGTATTATAATGTGTGAATATGATGTGTGTTCATTTGTGAAAGTTTTGCCTGGATTCAAAATTCTCATGAATTATCGTGTATCTAGAAATTAATTTTGTTTGTTACTGCTTCCTCAACGAAAAAAAAAAAACATAATGACTTAATTTGTGTATATCGTTGTTATTCTTTATCTATACAGTGTATCATAATGAGTGATAATTTGTAGAAGTTTTGTCTAGGTTCAAAATTCTTATGAATTTTTTTATGTCTATAAATACATTGTGTTTGTTACTGCTTCCGCAACGAAAAAAAAACATATTGACTAAATTTCGGCATTTCGTTATTGTTCTCCAAGACAATCTATATTATCTATATAAGAATTCTATCTATCTAATATATAGAAATTTTCTCACCAACTGGTTCCACAATTAATGTGATCAAATTACCGTTCCATATGAAGAAGCAAAGGGTGCTTTTTGCATATCGTACGGCATTGGTTTTACAATTAATTTGATCAAATTATAGCTGTATATGAAGTAGCAAAGGGTACTTTCTGCATATTGTGCAGCACTGGTTCGTTGCTGAATTCAATTGGGTTCGGTAGGAGAGCAGCGCCACCCTTCTCACCTGGATTTCCATGGACGTTTCTTCGACACTGCGTTGGTACTCCTTACCTTTAGTCTTCTTGCTCTGGGATCTGGGATACTAGGTATGCTTGGACGCATTACGACGAACGCAACCAAACGTCGCACCAAAATGACAACAATCCCGCTAAAGACGTAACCGGAGGTTGTACGACAAAACGTAGACACAATGATTCGCGCGAGCTCCTCGCATCTGCGGATGTTGTCGACGGAACGACGAGCCGACGTCGTCCGGTAGACGTCATTACCATCTCGGACGATAGCGACACAGAGGTGACGGAGGCAAAAGTCCTCATTCGGCCCAGAAATGCATCACGGTCGATGAAAACGCGAGAGTAATCGAAATACCTCGACTTTTTTTCTTTAAATTTTGCTTCTTTAGCCAAGCGCGTTCAACCTTTTTCTTCGTTTCAAAACATCCAGGAGCTGTGGGGTGCTTCCCTGTCCAAAAGGAGACGTCGCTCGTAGTGAGTCCCTCGATCGTGAAGTTTGGTTCTCAACGTCGGCACCCCTTGACACGAGTCATGTTTATTTTGCAAACGTTGCAACTTCACGGATATGGAAAAAAGCATAATGCCGGCGGGGTATCTGATAAAACGCAAGGCCATCTTCAGGGCAAAGGGTCTCCTTCTGTGGGCGAGAATAATAGATGACGGGTTAGGTTTTGCTCTCTCTTTAACACCGTAATCTTTCGTTTTTAGGGCTTGCTTACGGGCATTGCCATGTCGACTGCTGCCTTTGGTAGTCGAACTAGTGTAAGCGAGCCATTATTCTCTCTCTCTCTCTGATTTTCGTGAATTCGCAACTATCGAATCGGAAGCTGATGCATCACACACGAATATGACCGGGGCACAATCTTTGCGACGATCGAATCTCTGACAAATTTGTTCAGCAAATTATCGTCTGGTCTGAGTTTTTTTTCCCGAATGGAAAACATAAAATAACAAACGGTCATGAGATTTTGCTTTCAAAATTACCACCAACGCCTTTTTCATTGTTGCGCGAGCGAACGTATTTGTATCGCAGGGCGATAGAAACTGCTACACCGGTGGAGTCCACGAGCGCGCGGTCGTTCTTGATTTTCTCGAGTTGGCCGCTGCGAGACGCAAGCGCTACTAGTTTAACGTAAAACGAGATGGCATCATCTTTTTTTAATTCTTTTTCAAGACGACCACCATGGAGCCTAGATACTAGAGTAAAGGAGTCAAATTTCAAACTAGGAAATATCATCGCTTTTACATGTCACTTTTTCACCCATTCCGCCATATCCGTTCGATATGGCGGAATGGGTGAAAAAGTGACATGTAAAAGCTATGATATTTCCTAGTTTGAAATTCAGCCACGGTAGCGCGATTGTTCCAAAGATACCGCTGTGAAGTTTTGCGTTGGTCATACAACGAAGTGAGCTCTGAGTTTTATTTCCGTTTTATACGTCTTTATTCGCGGTGTATTTCTTTCGCGTGTGTATAAAGTGGAAAAAGTGCTCCTGCAAAATATTGTGACTCGTTACCTCGTAAAAGATAACGTACTGGTGAGGAGAAGGCATTTTTTTTTACATATTTAATGACATTTGGGGTAATATTTTGTTATTATAATTTGCCGGTTAAATAAATTGAGGTTATGGCGCCATATGTGACGTTTTTTTTCCACGCTCGAAGCCGGCGTAATTTCTATTGCAGTGAGGGTTTAACGTGCATATTTCGAGTTGAAATATGAACAAAATTAATAAACAATACATATTTTCAATTGCAACCACTATACTAGCTTGCAGCGTGGAAATGAGACGCCAGTTCAATTTATTCTTCCGGAGTAAGTCTTTTGCTCTACATTTTTTTCTTATTTTCGACAGTAAAGCACTTAGCAGCGCTGCTCAGTATCCAGTCAAAGCGGTTCCCCTGTCGAACCAAAAATCGCATTGCAGTGCCGCCAAGTGCTTTGTTGTCGATTATGCGATCAATAGAGCAAACTCCCGCTAACTGTTTAATGAACAACTGTCGCTGACCCTCCCGCTTGAGGGGAAAGTCTCGCTTATGCTTTTGCTTTTTAGTGGCGGAGAAGGGTCCTTCGGTTACTGTCGCACCGCGCAGATCAGGATCCTGACAGTGCGAGAGTTAGCGGAAGTTCACTGTACTTATAATATGAGTGCATGTCACTGACATTTTTTTGTGGTTTGAAATTAAATATTGTATTAAATTACAGAATATGCTGCAGCGATGGAGCGAGGCCATCCAACACCAGCTTGCTCCGAGTGATTTAGTGTGCGAGCTTCACTTCTCTGACTCAGATGTGGTCAAAGATGATCGTACACAAATGCCTGATGGAGAAATCGTTATTATTCCCCGCAGGAAATATTCGTTGGTTGCAGATGCATTGCCCATTGCAGTAAATAACGGGGTAAGAATAGTAATATTTTATGTTATACGGGTGTCCCACGATAGAATGTCATCCGTGAAATGCGGGGTTGGGGGTGAATTTCCGAGACGATTGATATAAGCATGTATGGGTCCCAGATCAACCCTGAATCGTTATTAATTTTTCAAGGCAGTCAATCCGGCGCGCCCGTTGAGCGGGCCTACTCTGGAGTATCAGATCTTCGATTAATGTTTATTTCTCGTGTTATTCGCAGGCATTAACACAGTGTCAAGCTTCAATATCCGGAAGCCCACGTCCAACCATTTTTGGTCAAGTCACACCAATACATTCAGGACTTCAAACAGCAAGGTCTCAAGGACATACATCGGGCAAGAAGGAGTCGGAATAATATTAATGCCCAGTGTAACAACCATAATACGACAGGTGAGGGACACCAAATTGTACAATCAGGCTCTCGCCAACAAGAGGCATGAAAAACTAATACTTTTTCTCTTGAAACAGGTATCGCGACAGAAACCCCAAGTACTGCGAACAAGAAAGATGCCATGGATCCCATTCAGAGTCCAGAGAAATTGAGAGCGCTCAAGACTCAATATCGAACCACCGTCTCGAATAAATTTAGGCGTGAAAGGGAAAAAGTGCGTGTACACTGCTACACAGCCGAGATATTGAATGTTTGATTAATTAATGTTGAGTGGGCGTAGCTTGTGCGTACTTCGGAGGGGCTGACCATCCCCGATACGTCTCGTATGTACACGAGGGACAGATGTACAAATTATGAACTCGAGTTCCATTCAGCCGCAGTTTAAACTAATCAATTTTCAAGATAAGCATTGTGGCACTTTCGTAAATATTTATTTGAGAGAAAAAAATGTATCCTTGGAGTAAATGATAATTATACAATTTTTTTTAATCGGCCAGTAAATATTGCGTAGATACTTATTGTTGGTCTGGTTTTTAAACCATTTTTATCAGCAAGCAAATATTGTTCGATCTTCCTTGTATTCTTCTTCACTCGAGAGACACATCGAGGATTTTTCGTAACTCGCCACATTTGTTTTTTTTTTATCAATTGAAGATGAAGAAACGATCAACACCGAATGTTCGTTACTGGCTTTATCGCAATTAAGCCAAAAACATTTATTCGAAGACTCCAACTCACCTTGACGATCGTTGCGATGTATTTTTTTTCTTCAATAATCAGCGTTCGCGACCTCACAGCGTGTAATTAATTTGATTCGTGCTGCTAGAATAAAAATATTAATGCTTGAAAAAAACAGGCAACACGAACGAGAATAATGAGGCTCAGCGCAAGAAGTTCGAGCCTCGCTCGCGAAATCGGCGAAACACTTTTTGCAATGTTTAATTTCTGAATTTTGATACCCTTCATGTACGCACGCAGATATCGTAGATTAATTCATTGAAAACAAAAAAGAATCCATTATCAAAATGCAGTTGATATACGCGGTTGAGAATTTCTTGTATCCAGCAAAAGTCAGATGGCCATAAAAAGTTCAACGAACCGCCAACGAGCCTCCAGCCGGTCCTGCGCTACATCAATGTATGGGCTGTTCCACACCAACGCGAAATATTTTGAAAAATATATAATTTCATGAAATACAAGTCATGTTCATTTTTGCGAAAAACAAATCAACGAACTACAAATGATTAATTATACAACCAACCATCGTAAATGTACAATCTAATCGGGAAGATGTACACATTTTTTAATCCCACAACATCTCTGCCACCTTCGTATCTGTTTTTTGAGCATTGTGAACATTTGATGGATGTGTAAGCAACAAATAAAATATCGGTGGTCCCGAAATTACCATTTATTATTCATTCATCGTCAGTGTTTTTGTTTTGCGAGAGTTTTCGTCTATAATTAGCAGTCCATAATTTCCGTTCAGTTTGTTTACAAAATTACTTACATTTAGGAGCAAAAATAAAACTGAATTTTTCATTTCGACACTTAGTTTATGAGCAATATTTATTGCGAAAAAAAACTTTCTCGACGAGGGTGCGATCCCGGGCTCTGGCGCACGTTACTCCAGCGTGCTAACCATTCAGCTATTACTTGCATCACTAGAATAAGTAGTTTTTTAATATTTAAGAAGTTCCCCCTGGATGGAGTTTAGATTCGGTTTGGATTGTTGGTTGGTTTGAGGTTTAATGTAAATTCTATATTGTTTTATTTTTGTTTGTCGTGACTTAAAAAATATTTCTCTTTGAAATCGAATACGCAATTAGGATTTGGTTAGGTTGCGTTATGGTTATTTAATCGTTCATGTCACCGAATAAAAATAAAACATTTGTAGTATCGATCGGCTTCAAGTCGACAAATGACTGATATATTGACATTTCATAACTATGAACAAAAGCATATCAATATAACTCATCAATTTTATAGAAAAAATGTACGAAAAACTATTTCGAATCACCGCGTTTCCGGTATCGCCGCAGGAGAGGCGCCGCCACGCGGTAGGTGGTGTAAGTCGTTGCCGTCATCGCTTTTTCAGACCATTTCTCCAACACTGCGTTCGGGCTCCTTTGCCTCTAGTCTCCATGGCAAGAAGACTAGAGGTAAGGAGTACGAACGCAGTGTTGAAGAAACGTCCATGGAAATCCAGATGAGAAGGGTGGCGCTGCTCTCCACCGAACCGAATTGAAATCAGGAACGAACCAGTGCCGTACAATATGCAGAAAGCACCCCTTGCTACTTCATATGATAATTTGATCAAATTAATTTAAAAACAGTGCCGTACGATATGCAAGAAGCACCCTTTTCTTCTTCATATGGAACGGTAATTGGATCAAATTAATTGTGAAACCAGTTGGTGCAGGAAATTTCTTTATATTAGATAGATAGAAGTCTTATATAGATAATATAGATTGTTTTGGAGAATAATAACGAAATGTGAAAATTTAGTCAATATGTTTCTTTTCATTGCAGAAGCAGCAATAAACAAAATTTATTTATAGACCCAAGAAAATTCATGAGAATTTTGAATGCAGACAAAATTTTACAAATGACCAGACATCATGATACGTGGTACAGATAAAGAATAATAATGAAATAAAGAAATTAAGTCAATGTTTTCTTTTTCGCTGAGGAAGCAGTAACAAACAAAATTCATTTATAGATACAAGAAAATTCATGAGAATTTCGAATTCAGATAAAGCTTTTGCAAATGATCACACATCATATTCACATATTATATACGTTGTACAGATAAATAATAAAAACGAAATACAGAAATTAAGTCAATATGGTTTTTTTGTTGTGGAAGCAGTAACTAACAAAATGCATTCATAGACACAAGAAAAATTTATAAGAATTTTCAATCACGACTGAGGTTTTGCAAATTATCACACATCATATTCCCACCGATGATACGCTGTACAGATAGAGAATAATAACGAAGTACAGAAATTAAGACAATATATTTTTCTTTCATTGCGGAACCAGTAACTAAGAAAATACATTTATAGACACAAGAAAATTGATACGAATTTTGAATCACATCATATTCACACTGATGATACGCTGTACAGATAGAGAATAATAACGAAATAAAGAAATTAAGACAATATTTTTTCTTCGTTGTGGATGCAGTAACAGAATTTATTTATAAACACAAGAACATTCATAAGAATTTTTTAATCCAGATAAAAGTTTTACAAATTATCACACATCATATTCCCATATTATGATACTATACGTTGCACAGATAAAAAATAATAACAAAATACCGAAATTCAGTCGATATATTTTCTTATCGTTGCGGAAGCAGTAACAAACAAAATTTATTTATAAACATCAGACAATACATAACACTCCTTCGATAGTTTTTACCGCAGATCACGATAAATATATTTTACACCGAGACACAATTATTTTTTATTAAACGCGAAATTCGTTAGTCCGCACGGTCTGCACACGCTTTATTCCAACATGGATGACAAGCAGGAATCATCGTTGGCGGATGGCGTCGGTTGCGTTCTTGTCGCAGAGTTCATTTCGGTTCGGTGATGAGCAGCGACGCACGCGGTGAAACCACCAACCACTAA
>OX101787.1:140000-163444 GCA_944452715.1 Ophion slaviceki
GCTGCTGCTGCTGCTGCTGCTGCTGCTGCTGCTGCTGCTGCTGCTGCTGCTGCACCGAGAACGAATAAGCTTCGCCCACCGCGACGGACAACGAGAGCCAGCCCCCTTCGCGCGAGATAAATAGGACAAGTATCTTGCTAAGATTTTTCGCGTACGTCTCCCGTACGCGGATGTAATAGCAAGATCGCGACAGTTCAGTTTGTCGTCTTCGCTCCGCTGCACGTACGCTTCCAACGAGGATTCGTGAGCGGCTTATACGTACGCACGCGTATGTACGAATACTCGATGAACGGTTCGCGGGTTTGTGCTGTACAGGATCCGGATTGGAATTGAATAAGCGGAAGCGACTGTCGAAGCACGTGCCAACGCGTCGCGTATCCGGTACGTACGGAGGAACAACGAGATTCGCGAAGCGCGCGAGTCGCTTCCCGCGTACGCACGCGTTGAGCGAATTTTAACTTATTTTATCTACCGCCCTTGCCTTTATTATACTTGAGAGGAGAGCGCCGGGGGCGCATTGCGAGAATAAGACACGAGTCCAAAATGTAAACGTATATATCCGGTTCAGACGCGACCGAGTGAAAGATATACGCGCGAGCGGGGTAGGGCCACGCGGCCCGCGGCCTAAAATAGTATTTTACCAGGAACGAAAAGCGCGACGTACACCGCGCGTGAGAAGAGTCGCGAGTCGCCGTCGCTAGGTGCCACCGCCGCGAGTCACACCCCCCAAACAAGCAAAACTACTATGAAACGTCGACATTTGATTTTGCATCGTTGGAAGGCGCAGAGACATCCATTTTTTATTTCTACATTTTTCATCATCATCCAAAGCTTTTTTTGCCCATTACAACGAGTTTGTAAATCTCATAAAAGGATACGTAAGAACGTTAGAGTGTTTCTCATGGTCTAAATCGGCTAAAGAAAAATTTGAGTAGCCAAAAGGAATGAGTTTCCGTTGCATTCCAACGATGCAACGAATCATTATCATTTTTTTATTCGTTACTTTTGATAATCAATTGGTTGCTGCTACGTGTTTTGGCGTAGGAAAAAAAAGTACAAACGGGCGAAAAAATGTCATCTGAAAAAAAAACGAAAAAAAATATTGTCCATACGTCGATGTCAAGATATTGCAATGTTTTTGCCATATTTTGCACACAAAGCCCTTAGATGCAAAAGCACAAAAATTGAGCCCACTTTCGAGTTCCGGAACTCACCCGTGTGGTTGCGGATCGATCGAAACAATTGGAAAAATAGTATCTTCGCAAGTCGGGAGATTTTAATTTGACGTTTCGACCATTCGCGCTTCGGGCCTTGAAACAAACTAAAAAGATCTCAGAAGTTCATTTGCACGAAAGTATCATAGTACACAGAAGCGCGGATCGGCGGCCGACACGGTTCGAATCTCGCTTGGGATTTTTTTATCTTTTTTTTTTCAATTTTTATCCGTGCATCATATTCATGCATTAGTTTGATACTATAATAATAACAGCAATAATAATTGTATTACTAATCTTCATAATTTCGTTTGGTTATATTAGTATTAATTGCGTCGATATAATATTATTGATAATAATAATGGTAAAAAATAATTTACGTTAACGTATAAACCTTTCTTTACTTTTTACTTTTTCAAGTTTACTTTTTTTAAATTAATAATTGTTTTGCTCCTCTAGTATGAATTGCATTCATATAATAATGATATCAATAAAATAACAATAATGACAATAATGATATGTGTTTTACATTGTTCAAAATTGTTCAAAATTAGTAGTGATATAGTATATGTTTTTACTTTTTTTAATTAAAAAAAAAGCAAACGTGAAAACGTAGATATTGAAAAAACGATACGTTTACATACATCAATTTTAACGATTGTCATTATCATTATCATTATTATTATTATATAAATGCAATCAATAGCTATGGAGCCGAAGCCGACGCTATGGTGGATGGGCGATCCGCTCCGGCGGTACTTGGAGTTACTTCTCACTTTAGACGCTAAAAGAAAGGCTATTTTCACGGTTTTTTCAAAATATGTTTATATTATAGATATTGATATAAAAGTTGTTACACTCAATAAATACAATTTCGAAATAAATTTAATTTTTTTTTTAAATATATTTGTGTAACCCGAACAAACTTTAAACACGTTTTTCTCGAAACAACGTTTTTCGACGGCTTGTTGATAAAATCTTCGAAACTAGTGAACCTTTCCTTATGAAATTTTAACCACATATTCTTTACAACTATAGCTATAGCGCATATCAAGGATTTTTTAAAATTTTGATATTTACTATTTTTTTGTTTCCAAAAAACGGTGAAAAAAAAACATGTTTTTTTTTTCGAAAAATCTCCGCCATTTTGTTATTTGTTCATATATCAAAAATCGTATGATATGCGCCGTAGTCATCAACATACTGAATCTAAAACCGTTTGATTTTTTTGTTTCGGATGATCCATCTCCGAGATTTTGTCAACAGCGCAGACCTACATTTTTTTAGGATATTTTGTTAGCTACCATTTTCGTCTGAAAATAGTGACTTGAATAAATAATTTTTTTTCTCAATGTATTTCGAACGTGTATATATTAAGTGTAACAACTTCTATATCAATATCTATAATATAAACTCTAACGATTTGTTTTTAGATTAATTATGATTTCTCTATAAACAATGTTTCTATTGGTTCATATAAAGAATAATAATACGGTTTTTAGGAAGATTTATGATATTTCCACGGCATCCTTAGATGCTACCGATAATTCCACAGTTTTCAATATAAAGGTCTCTTGTATACACTTGTTTTCTCGGGGAGGATGCGCAAAGATCCAGAGAGGTTAGCTGACGAACGGCTGATCCGAATTTCTCCTGGGCTACGTCCGACGATTCTCGCCAAGACATTGCTTTCTTTGATGATTGGACAAAATTGGATGTACGGGAGGCGGGCGGGCGGTCAGGCTCGCCTGATGCGCCGCGACGGGTTCGTTTCCTCCGGGGCCAGATGTGGTGGTATTAACACCTTCATCTGGTTTATACCGCCGGTTGAGTGTCGGGCTTCGGATCCTAAATGTTTGGTGGGTTGATGAGCACCCGTTCTTCTTCTGCCCGTTATCGGGCAGAACAAGTCCCCGAGACCTCCTCTCTTAAGGGCGGGGTAAAGAATTAAAATGTTTTTTTTTTTTTTCATTTTTTAAATGAATGCATAATATATCAAGAACATTGTGTTAAAATTTCAAGTCGATCGGAGTAAAATTGACGAAGTTATGAGTATTTGAGCGTCTATTGCTCCATGCCGGGTTTTATACCTGGGCGGCAGCTGCGCGGCGCGCTATTGTATTTTTCGACCCCGAATAAATTTCTTGATAAACGGGCCTGTTCCGGTGTATATTAGTATACACATTAGTCTGTACATCAGTTGACCGCTGTATGCCGTGCTGAGCAGTAGCAAGTCACACTAACAGTTTGAGTCCGTTTTCGTTCGCGTTTGTACCTCGAAAAATGCCTCGAAAAATAAGCAGACAAGATCGTGAGAACGGTATTGGGCAATTGTGCCGACCGAAAAAAAAGTGCCTTCTCAAAAGCGTAAAAACGACGAACCGTTAGCTAATAGCGCGTCAGCCAAAAACATTAAAAATAATCCCGCTGGGGTGGTAGAAGACATCTAAAAACATTATCGAATGATAGATTTCGTTCTTGTTTTTTCGACTATTGCTACTGTAGTCAAATGTGTGAAGTGTGATGGAAAAGTTACATTCCAAACATGCAAAAAAGAAGGTCTTGGTTTCAAGATCAAGGTTACATGTGAAAAGTGTAAACAGCCTCACTAAATTCCATCAAGTGAAAGAATAGACAGTGGTGTATACGATGTCAATTATCGATTTGCTTTCGTAATGCGAGTGTTAGGCTTAGGTTTAGCCGGATGCAATAAGTTCTGCGGACTAATGGATTTGGCGAGTACTTTCTTATCGAAACCAGCCTATAATTTATATATGAAAAAACATTGTGAAGCGATAGAAAATGTGGCCAAGAAGTTCTTCCCATCGGCTGCACAAGAAGAGAAAAAAGCAATGTCTGAAGCAAATAATGTAGAAGAAACGTCAGAATTGACTGTATCAGGCGACGGCACTTGGAAAAAAAGAGGATTCTCTTCGGTATTTGGCGTTGCTTCTCTAATTGGATATTGTACTGGAAAGGTACTTGACATTTTTGTAAAAAGCAGTTACTGCCACGGTTGTAAGACTTGGAAAAACAAATTGGATTCTGCCGAATACGAAGCGTGGTACGAAGAGCATGTGGATAGCGGTGATTGCAAAGCCAACCATGAGGGACCCTCTGGAAACATGGAGGTATCAGCAATTATAGAAATGTTTGAACGATCGGTGGAAAATCTTGGGGTGAAATATCGTAACTACATCGGCGACGGTGACTCAAAGACGTACAGCGGCGTTGTCAATGCAAAACCTTATGGTGAAGATTTTGTGATAAACAAAAAAGAATGCATAGGGCATGTCCAAAAGAGAATGGGAACACGTCTGCGTGGACTAGTAAAAACAAGCATAGTTGACACAAAAACCAAGACCGGAAAGATCGTAAAAAGAAAAAGCCTTTCTGGCAAAGGAAAGCTCACTGCTAAAATGATTGATAAATTGACTGTTTACTATGGACTAGCTATTCGACGTAATTATGATTCAGTTGAGAAGATGAAAAATGCCATCTGGGCAACTTATCATCACTACAGTTCAACCGACGAGAACCCACAGCACGAGAAATGCCCAAGCGGCGAAGACTCCTGGTGCGAATGGCAGCAAGCTGCAGCTGCAGATGCTCTAGAATCATTCAAACACAGCTACACAGCCCTTCCTATACTGACGTTCTGGAAGCCATTGAGCCCATTTATAGTGACTTGAGCAACGAGGCACTTTTGCAGCGATGTCTTGGAAGTTTCACGCAAAAAAATAATGAAAGTCTCAATCAACTTATTTGGAAAATCTCTCCAAAGTCAGTCAGTGGCACCTCTACAATTGTGGAAATTGCAGCTTATGTAGCTGCATGTACTTACAATGAAGGTTCTTTTGCTTTGTTGGCCTTTATGGAAGAGATGCAAATCAGTACAGGGCCAAGTTCTCACGAATGGGCCCGACAAGTTGACGATTTGCGAATTAGTAGAGCAGAGGAGCAAGCCGCGCACGACAGTAAAGAAGAAAGAGTTTTGCGTAGACAAACGCAAAAAGATGCTCTCGATCATCTTGATGGAAGCCTTTTGCTCTACGGACCTGGCATCGACGACTTTGAGTGAGTATAAGAAAATTATCGAGTTTTATTTTGAATTTCTAAAAATTCAAAGATAATTGAAAAATCTGAAAAAATTCATACGTATTCAGAAAAATGAACGAATCACGAAAAAAAATTGGGTTGCGGGGAAATTTGTTGACTAATTTTTTTTTTCATCATTTTGTTAATAACATTTTGGAATTATTATTATGCAAAATTAATCTTTTGAGTACCTTTAATATGCATGAATTTTCTCAGATTTTTATGCAATCGAAAAGTGTTTTCAAACTTATGTGCAATGAGCGCTAAGCGACCAAACTCTTCTGCGTTTTTCAAACCGTTTTTCTGAGACTTGTCATATTTGAAGTCCGTGTGCACGATAACTCAAAATCTACTGGACCAATCGCTTTGAAATTCTGCACAGTACTTCTTCACATAATTCACCAGGTATTGTCGAGAGCTTTTTTGTTTTTTTTTAAATAATTACTAATTTTTCAGCAACAAATTAGCCGATTTTTTAAGCGAAAATCGGGTTTTTGGCTCCCAAGTGCTACGAAAAATCGAAAAATCGAAAAAAAAAATTCTCCCGTCATTACCTCGAGAAACATCTCCTTTAACAAATGCATTTTGATTTTTTTGTTTCAGATGATTCTGTTGCGAGTTATGGTGCACACCGCAAACCAACTTTTTTTCGAGGCGCCTCCGGGGTTTAATTTTCACTCGCTCAGTTTTGAATATTTTGCAATGCAAATTTAGGAGAATGTTGTTCAAATGTTACTTTATTATATGTAAATTTTTCAATAAACGAACACTATTCGTTACGCCAAAAAAATCTTTAAAACATGCCTTTTTTCGCCGAATTAACTTTACCCCGCCCTTAAAAAATCTCCACGGATCTGTCTCAATTTTCGTTTCGCGTGCTACTCTCTCGACCTTTTCCCCACTCCCTCACTCTCTCCTCTCATATTCACCCCCTCGTTACACCGGCACGACGCGCATCGACACGTTACAAAACCTACACGGAGAGAATTAAATGTTAAAAATTACCGTGCAGTAACGGTAACCAGATGACAACCCTGAAACTTCGCTTATTATTGCTGAGTAAAATACAGATTTTCACGAAAATAAAATAAAATTTCGTCTTCAGATAGAACATTTTACCAGATTTTCTAGTAAATTTTGATGTGTAACAAAATGCGCAAAACTTAAAGTTAAAAAATATATAATATCAGCGAAATTTTACTGTGCATTTTATTATTTTATGCCTTTTAAAAATCTCTATAAAAAGTATCGTCTTTATAACAGTTATTTTAAGATTTATTATAAAATTTAATGAGTGTTGTAGGAAAATGTATTGTGCTCTCGGTAAAAATTATCGTGCGCGCTTGGTTAAAATTATCGTGCGGTACGGTACGGTAATTTTGAGGCACTGCATGGTAAAAATTCCCCTTCATACCAAGTAGCGGTGCGCGGTTCGGTTTCAGTGGTCTATCTATTCCTTATATGGCGCGATGGGAGTTTCCAAAAAAATTTCATCTAAACTGCGTACATAAACTGCTTATGAAATTTTTAAGAATGAATACGATCTTACGATTTCAAATGTTGACAAAATAATATGTGCGCAAATTAGTCACATCACTCGAGCCTACGATGGTACGAAATGTATTGTAAAAAAATGGTAGTATTAAATGAAAAATAAATTCTAATAATTAAATTTCTCTCCTTATCCGTTTGTTGAGTATACCAATTTATATGAGAGAAAAAAAAATTCCCAACAAAAAACGAACAGCGTTAATTTGGACCAATTTTTCAATAATAAATAATATTTATTATTATGGTTATTATTATTTCGGTTATTATTATGATTATTATAGCACCGGTCTTTGAACAAAAAATACATTTTACTAAGGAATCGGAGCGATGGTCTAGTGGTTAGCGTGCTCGCCTTCAAACCGGGAGTCCCGGGTTCAAAACCTAGTTGCGTACATTTCGTCGTGAAATGTTTTTCTTCGGCATTTCACGGCGAAATAAGACACAGAGGGGGAAGTCGGCTGGGCCGCAAGGGGGGGGGGGGACAGCGAAGAAGATGGAGAGAAAAAGGTAAACAAAAAAGTAGAGGAAAAAACGGTCACAATGAGGGGAAGATATATAAATTTTACCAGCCTTTTAGGAAATTTTTCTTCTGAGGTTGACGCAGGTAAATTTTACTGTGCAGTATCGTAAAAATACCGCGTACGGTGCAGTGGGTAATTTTTAACCGATAGTAGGTAAATTTTCGAATAAATATGCTAAATTTGACTGTCTCCAATTTCTACCCTTCTTGTATAGTAAAATTTTTGCTACGTATTTGAAATTTTCTGTAACGTGAATTAAAAAAAACTTGTCGCATACGAATTATTATGTTTTTCTCACTTGTCACCACATTGAAATATATCACGGTAATTTTTACCGTGAACTTCACGACAAAAATTACTTTTTGATTCTCTCCGTGTATGAAAAAATTCATGAAAATAGCCTTTTTTAGCGTCTGAAGTGAGAAGACCCCTTAAGCAGCGTTGTGCATGACGGTGAGCGCCGAGCCGTGCACCGGCTGGCGCACCAACCAGTGAGCGGAAGCCCCATATTTACGAGACACCTTGCTGTAGATTCTGGAGTGAAACTTGTCCGTGCCCCGGACAATCGGAAGGTTACGAGGCGGCTGTCGTCTCTACCGGGCACGGGCTGTCCACAACTTCCTCTTAAGACGGCTGTGGACGCAACGAAACGCGTTAGCAGCAGGTTATATATTAGCCAAGTGCGGCTAGCAAGTGAGGAAAGGCTTCAATTGGCAAATTGGAACTCGGAAAATAAATATATAAAATCAATCTTTCGATTATAATCACCACTGTTGGATTAAACAAATTTGTTCATAAAATGCACGAATAAGCATTTCGAAAAAAATGCCGCATGACACAAAATGTGCGCGTTGTTGCAACTCATTTTGCTTTCACTGTGCTCACGATTTATATTTTGCGGTTACACGTCAAGTTGTTGGTCCAGAAAAGTAATCTACTCGGTTGGTATTATATGGAACCAGACCTAGAGGGCATTTTTTTCCTACAAATATTCAATTCCACTGTCTTATTCTCAGGCGGATGACACTTATTTCAATATCTAATAAGTAGTTCGGTGCGTTCGCGGGCGCTCGTCCCCAGCATCCGCGAAACAGCAGCAGCAGCATTGTGAGGCGTTGACCGCATACCGCGTGCTCGCGAAACGATCTTAACGAGTTTAAACGACTCTAATTAAGCTCGCATTACGGACCATCAGTGTACGTACCAATTTGTTTGGGTTTGTCGCGCGTCTTCCGCGCGGACGCTGTTGCCGAACGAAATAGGCGTAGGGGGGGGGGGGGTTCTCTCGAGTATGCGCGATTGTATTTACAAAAGGTGAAAAAGTTGTTGGGGACATTCAAGATCCTGTCGATCGCGCTCCGCGTCTCGCGGATGACTCTCCAAAACGATAATATGCAGGGATAATTGTGCCAGGTACGCATCGAGATCGAGATCGAGAGAGAGTGTGTGTGAGAGAGATAGATAGATAGATAGACTCTGTGTTTATAGATAGAGAGAAAGAGAGAGAGAGAGAGAGAGAGAGAGAAGGAGGAAGAGGGCGGATGAGAAAAGCGCGACCCCCCCAACGCCGGCGACGACTGTAAATATAGATCGCGAGCACGTGCGGCCAATTTGCCTGGCTCTCGTTTCGCGCGAGTGTGTGCTTGCCGGCCCGCTCTCGCGCAGGTCATTGCACGTCCGGGCGAGCCGCCCGACAATTCCGTGCGACCGCGTCCACTCGTCCACCTTGCTATTGTAAAAAAATTCTCTCGACGCGCGCCAATTGTACGCGGCAATCGATGTAGCGACACGGAAATAGAGCGATTATATCAACATTTCACTTTTCGCAGACGGATACTCGTGAATACCAAAATCAGGGCTGAGGAGAAAGAGGAAGCGGGAGCTCTCGGATATTGCGCGCGGCTACCTTGTAGCCTTCTCCGCACTTTACGAGAACGCAAACGTGGCAGAATTCATGGCTCCGACGAGTCACGATCCCACGTCAGATTCCAACGAGGCCGGTAGCCGAAATCTCGAGAGAAAACCGGCCCCATCGCTGCTGCCGCTACCGCCACCACCGCCCCCTCCACCAATCCGCGAGTCACCGAGAAACTCGTACACGGACGATAACGACGCTGACGCCGACGACGACGACGACGACGACGACGACGACGAAAACGAAGAGGAAGAGGACGACGCTCGTCTCGGATTTTTCAGTAAATTGAGCAAATTTGAAATGCTGGCGAGCGGAAAGGTTCGAAATTACGTGTCGCCGAAAGTCTTTCCGCTCGGGGCATCGACGATCAACGTACCGGCCGAACGCATACTCGTCGGCCGTTCGAGCACATCCTCGAATCTTGTGTCGTTGAACAAACGAGCAGGTGGTGCTACTGCCGATAATTGGCACGCATCCTCGCGAAGCGTAATCAATCTCGACGCGTCTCGCGGATCGTCTCATCGTTCAAGCAACAGCGAGAACGACGATCCGAGGGTGGTGACAGCAGCAGTTGCAGCGACGACGGCCGAGTCGCGCGAACCGAACCGTCTCACTGCCGCCGCTGGCGCCTCGATTATACGTCGGGCCGGCTCGAATGAATATTCTCAGCAATTTGACACGAGTCGTAGTCTAGTTGTAGCAAAAACAACTACGACCACCGACTTTCGTCGACTCGATAAGTTTGGCAACGAGCAGTCGCCGCCGCCGCCGCCGCTGCCGCCGTCGCACTATCGTCGCAGCTCCGATAATCGATCTCCTTTTCACGACACTTCCAATTCTATTAACGCAATCAAGAAGATTCAACCACCGAGTCCGGCTTTCAATCGTAATCCCCGATACGACGAGTCCAAGAGTCCGACCAAGGTACAAATTGCGTTGTTGCCGGCGCCGCCACCGCCGCCGCCGCCGCCTCATCTCGTTACTGCTGCCACCGCCACTGACGAGCTTCCCGACGAGAAACGAAGACGGCGCAGTAGCGGCGGCAGCCAAGCAGAGACCGAGAGAAGAAGAAGACTCGCTCAGGAGGAGAGACTCCGGGAGCAGGAAGTCGAGAAACGGGAGAGATCGAGGCTCGAAGAGATTTTGGCCATGTGCGCGGAATACGAGAGGCAAAGTACCACCACCAGCACCGCCGAGAACAGACCTCGCCAACCCAACAGGTTTGCAAACAAAATTCTTTTCCTACCATATATGTACGACAAATCCTTTTTCAAATAATCTCTCTGTAGAATAAAGACAAACGGTTCGCTGCCCCGTGATGGGAGGCCCGGTTACAATTCCCCGTTCGGTAGTCCGGAAAGTCCGATTAGGAGTCAGAGACAGCAGCAGCAGCAGCAGCGTTGCTTCCCATCCGACACGCGCCTTGATGAAAAGCTCGGCGACACCGCAAACAACAATCGTAACGAAACGTCTGGATCACCGACGATGCTGAACAACATCATTAGCAACAACCGCCACCGCAACGGTGGCGTCAGCACCGGAGACAACAACAACGAAAACAAGGAATCAATAATCGACGATGTATTCTCTACGTCGATTTCCCGGGCCACGAGAAGGACGTACGATCGAGTTTTGCCAAATTGTACGCGAGACGACGAGCGGCAGTGGGGCCCCCCCCCGCAGCGTCGATCTTGCGAGGTGGAAGAAACAATTTTCGAGGCGATACACTTGAACGGTACGAGAATCGACGGACCACGGCGGCGGCGGCGGCGGGGGGGGGGGACAGCCGGAAGGCCTCGACCGAACAAGGGATCGCATCGTCGTTCCTCCCGGCACGGGAGATGCGAATCTTTGTCTCTGTGAGAAAAATTATGCGTCGTCGCGTGAGCAACGCGTCAGCGGCAACAACAATCGCGGGGGAAATGCCGCTGCCGCTACCACCTCCGTCGCCGCCGTCGCCGCCGTCGCCGCCGCTACGCCCGCGTCATCTACGCGGAGAAACCAACATTTGGCACATTCGTGCCAAATAATCGACAACAAGTTGACAATGTCGAACGAGCGTTTGCTCGAGGCGATTCAAGTACGACTCTCGGTTCTCGCAACGAGATCGAACGACGTCACCCCGAAGAGAAACAACACAGAGAGAGACAACGCTAGATCGAACGAAGCCAAGGCTGACAAAGAACGCGAGCGGCTCGACGAGCAGGATCGAACGAAATATCTCAATTTTTTGCGAAACGAGAGAGTTCACGTTTTGGGAAATACGGACGTACTCGAGAGAAGCATCGCCGACATAGATCTCCAGGAGGAAGAGATCGAGCGAGAGGTAAATACGATTATTGCGCGTGTGTACCTCAACTGTGCGGTATATTTTTTTAGACTGTCCCCCCCCCCCACCCCCGCACGCTCAACGATCCCGAGCAGCGTACTCTGTGGTAAACTTTGCCCCAGCGAGAGTCGATCGATCGTTTCAGCTGGAATTGGAGAAGGCCCTCCTTTCGGCCGAGTACGATTCGGAATCGTTGGAGCTGACGAGCGACGAGAGCGACATGACGAGGACTCGGACGCGGATAGACGAGCTCGAGCGAGAGATGGCCGAGGACAGCAAGTCGCAGGCCAAATGCCAAGAGATCGCTAAACGTCGTGTCCAACGGGCCCAGAAGGCGTGCCTTCGACTCGAGGAGGAACTCGCGGCTTGGGCCAACATCGAGGACAACCGCTGCGACCGCTACGACCGCTACGACCGCTACGACGACGACGACGACGACGACGACGACGACGACGACGACGCCGACGACGACGACGGCGACGACGACGACGACGGCGACGACGACGACGACGACGACGACGACGACGAAGAAAACGACCATCACGACGAAGATCGCTGGCAAAAGCGCCAACAAACGATTGACAAATTAGCCGTACAACAAGATGTACTCGAGACGGAGAGAAAAGCCTTCGAGGATCTCGAGTTTCATCATCTCGAGGAGGAAGCGAGCAAATTGGCCACCAGAGAGGAATTGCAGAGGTAGAGCGCGAGCCATCGAATTACTCGTTATCTCGGTAACGCGAGAGTTTAACATTCGTCCCCTGCTGGTGGCAATCTTTCGTAGGCACTTGAGCGAATTGTCGGCGAGAATCGAAGCTAGAAGGGCTCAAATGGACCACTTGGCGACACAACGTTCGACCATCGAGAGCTCCGCCACGCGAGACATCAATGGTCTCGAGCGACAAAAGTTGGCGCACGCGAAAAGACTCGAAGAGGTAAATGATCGTTGCCGCTTCCTCTCTTTTTTTGTCTTATTTGTTATAAACGCGCTGTATTCAGGCTCGAGCTAGATTGCGCGCTATCGAGGACGAATTGGAGAATTTGACGAGACCCGAAGCCAAATCTGAAGAAATTCCCGAGGATGAAAAGCGTTCGCCCAGCCGACAAGATTTCGATAGAATATCCAGAGTGACGACCGACTCACCCATCACCGTCGAAAATCAGGGCAGTCTGGGACGAAAGACGATCGAGTCGCTCAAGGAGATTGAACGTAATCGTCACCTGCATCTGGCCAAACAAGGTAACGCGGCAACGGCGGAGGCGGCGGCGGCAGCGGAAGCGGCGGCGGCGGCGGCGGCGCCCTCTTCGACCTTATTCTTCTTCTTGCAGCTCGCAACGAGCCATCTGATATATATATATATATATATATAAATATAAATATATATATGACAAACAGGGAGTCAAGTCATCTCGGAGGAGCGACGACGCGTCGAGGAATTGAAGCGAAGAGTTCAGGACGAGGTACGTTATCGGTGGGAGCAAGAGCGACGGAACAACCGCGCTTCTTTCAACAGCCTAGAGTCTAGCGAGGAATCCTCGAGCTATTCGACGGGACTTACGGAAAGGTGAATCGCGTGATTTTTTTTATTCGCCTTGTTGCAACAGCCGCTGCCGCCGCCGCTACGTCGCCGCGTCTACCGACGCTAAAATAGACAAGACTTACCGTACGCGATCTTGCGCAACGTTATACATTAATTAACGCTCCTCATTTCTGAAATGGAATAATTCTGTGTACGCGCGTGGCTATTTTTTTGTATATTTTTTTTTCTTCCGATTAACGACGCGCGCGCCGCAAATCTTGCGAATCGGGCCACGTCACGATGGAGGTGTTTCTCCCCCCTTTTGTATCTGTACCCGAGACGAGGAAGAGGAGAGAGAGAGAGAGAGAGAGAGAGAGAGAGAGAGAGAGAGAGAGAGAGAGGGTGAGGGAGAACATCGTCGTGCGTTATCGCTACGCGATAGATACGATATCGCGTTCCAAAGAGCTCACTATCCAGCCCGCGCTCAACAGACCCGCGCGCGTCCGCCTGCTCCAATGATGCGCAACGCGTTCTCGCCGCGACATTTTTCTCGCTCCGATCGTTTCGGTATATGTGTATATATATACATATATAGCGTATACGCGAGTATATCGTTTCCGACGGCGGGATGAGCGCAGCGAGACGAGCGAGCAACGCCTTCCTCGACGAGGCGCGTTCGAAAACTTGTCAATTGATAACACTGATAACGAGCAACGGATTCTACCTTGCTTCCAAAGACTGCTTGATCAAGCATTGTTTGACACCCGCTCGAACTTGCTTCCGTCGTTTTTACAATCGCTGTTTGTGAGTCATACCCCACCCCCGCTTCCGAGCCTCTCTCGTAGATAAGTTTGTTTGCCAACGCGCGACCAATGTACGAGGTCGCTTCTCTCACGTGTAATGGCATTTTTATTACAATTATTGAATATATTTGCAGTGGTAGCGGAAGCAGCGACGGAACTGAAATACCGGGAGGCGAAAAATCTCGCAAAGAATTGGTCTTGTTCGGAGCTTCGACAGCCGCGGCGGAATCATCCAAAGAACCTTACGCGCTACTATCCGACGGAGACGATGTGAGTCCATTTCGTACGCCTTCGATTCTAGCGGTAATCCCTGACGCGCGGAAAACATCCCCCCCCCCCCCCCGCCGCGTTAACAGCGGACACGTTTCTTCTCCCTTCCTGCGCGTTCGTGGATGCGCGTATCGATCGATGGTGGCGGAGTATGAGCGGGGACATCCGTTCCCCTTTTATTTTTCGGCTATGCAGTCTATAGCCGACGTCGAGTTGCCTTGTTTCACCTGCCGAGCCACGAGCATTCTATCTTTTATAACTAGCAAAACTCGTTTCTCGAAGCAGCCTATGCCACACCCCCCCTCTCCGCAGTCCTGTAATCTGACATAGTCCCCGGTGTCAATTACGATTCGCGTGTTCAAGGTACGAGAAGGCAATGAAAGAACGGTGATAGCGAGCGAGGAGAGTCGTCTCGTGACGATCGACGAAACCGAGAGCGTTATCAGCAGCAGCAGCAGCAGACCCTTGTCTCAAACGTCCAGCGAGACGATGGAACGCCTCGGCCCCTTGGTACAGCACTGCTCGTTGGTCAAACATCGCGAAAATAAAGCAACAAAGCTCCGAGTAAGTACGCGAGTGCGTCCTGCATCATCCCCTAGATGCCCCCCCCCCCCTCCCATCAGAGCCTACCTTATCCATCGTTTTTCAGCGTCCGCTCACGAGATATCTTCCGATCAAGTCCGAATCGCTGGATTTGAAAAATCACATCGAGACGGCCGGACATCAATTGGCCCTTATACAAGACGTAGCGCTCGATGCGACGAGCTGTTCCGGTTATTTGTCGAAAATGAGCAAAAAGTTTCATCATTGGAACAAGAGATGGTTTGTTTTCGATCGTAAACGCAAGACTCTCTCGTACTACAGTGACAGCGCCAGCAGTATCAACGGGAAAAAAGCTCGCGGCCTCGTTTACTTTCAAGTATGCGCCTCGATAAACCTCACATTCTCGTTAAATATGTTTCGCCAACGAGACGAATATTATACTTGTTTCTCTCGCTCTCGCCTCACGGTGGTCTCTCTTGGGTTTTCACAGTCCATCGAGGAGGTATACGTGGATCATATGAACACGGTACGATCGCCTCAGCCCTCGCTCACCTTCGTCATAAAAACTACGACGAGGCTCTATCATCTGATGGCACCGAGTCCAGAGGCCATGAGGGTCTGGGTCGACGTTGTATTTACAGGAGCCGAGGGATATCACGAGTTTGATCATGCCCCTTGATCGTCGAACAACTCGCAATCTGCGCGCTACGGTGCGCGTCCGTTCGTGCGAGATGGCCCCGATAGCTTTTTACGCGAATATCAGCGGCATACAATTTGGGGTGGGGGGGGGGGGGGTGTCATGTCTGGAAGATATCGCGTTCAACGACAAGCGTGTACAAGTACACTGTGCTCGGAGCGGGAGAGCGAGAGAGAGAGAGAGAGGCGCGCCGCCGAGAAAAAACTACATGTCGATACGATCAAATTTCGAGTAAGATTTTTACCAAGCGGCTTTGTTCTTGTATACAAATTGTTCGAAAAAACCAACGTTCAATTTTTCAAACGAATATTATGGTAGCTCGTGAGAGAGCGCGATAGAGCAGCCTCTACGATTGTACAAAGTTTTTTTCATCTAGTCTTATTACACGGAGCACGATCGTATACTGCCCCCACCCGACTTTCCCATTGAGACCAAAAAATCTTGCTCACTCGATTCGATTACACACACACACACACACGCGCGCGCGCGCGCGCGCACACTCACGCACACATACATGTAAAAGTAAGCAAGATGCGTGCCATCATCCAAACGAACTCACGAGGCGCCATTCTAATCAAGTTTCTAGCCTAATTGCTAGATTCATTGTCATTTTCAGAAAATCGAGAACAAGATAAAAATGTGTGCTTTACTGGTGATACATGAGACATCTTTTGTACACTTTACACAAATCAGTATGAAAATTAAATGAATTTTGCATTTTATTCGTTATTCCTCTTTCTTTGCTATTTTTCCTTTCACACCTACGGACACAAATATATAAGGGAGATCCCGGCATAGCGAACAGCGCAGCCAAAGCGAATACCTCCACGCGAAAACTGCGCGTAGTGGGAGGTATTCGATTTGCATGGAATGTTCGCTATGCCCGGGTCTCCCCTATGTGTATATACAGGGTGAGTCACACGAAATAGAACACTCGTGTGTCGCGCGCCACACGCTTCCACGCGCAGACCCGAGGTGCCCAGTATCGGGGCCGCGGGTCGTAATTCCAAACGTTGAATGCTCCGACGGTTTAAAATTCCGAAATTACTAGGTTTGTCAAGATCATGCCAGCGAAAATCTACACAGTTGACTGTAAATTATGCATACCGAATAACATTGTCTAGGCAAATTTCAACAATGACGTAAAATCACTTCTTAATTTAAAAAAAACCTTATCGGAACCTTATCCTTCTTAGGATCCGTTTGAATAATTTCAACTACACTATGCATTGGACTAAGTGTCAATTTTTGAGATATTGGCATTTCAATATTTTTTCAAACCTAAACAAACCTTCACATCTTTATTAGCTGAAAGACAATTTATTGTATTTTTTTTTTCAAAACAATCATTCTATATGAGTGTTATCGATGTAAGCAGGTAATTACGTCACCAAAGTGAACGGTTCATACTTTTCCTCATACGGGATGCTTGCTGCGGGCGGGTGTGTAGGCATTTTACGAGAGTACGTTTGGGGTCAGTTTGAACAAATTCAATTACACTATGTATTGTACTGACAAGGGGACAGTACGGCAGTCGGATTTTTGTAATTTTTCGTACTCATGGTACGTGAAGTTCAGAGCTCGAATATTAATATCCCAAAGCAGTTCGACGCCATATTCAGAAATTTTCGAGAAAATTGACTTTGAAGTTTTCGAGCGCACTCTTATCCCACAAAGATGCAACGATATTCGAACCGGGCTCGTGGCGTACCCGGTAGCGCTCGAGTCTAGTAATCGCGGGGTCGCTGTTTCGAGTCTCACTTCGAATTTTTTTTTTTTTTTTTTTTTCATTTTTTTTTCAAATTCGCATACCTCCGTCATTTAAATATCCCGATAAATTTTTGTTGTATATAATCACATATTATTATATATAATTAATATAATATATCTATATATGTTTATTATGGAACACATTAATTACACATGAAAAACATGTTTTTTAAAACTGGGAGAACGGAGCACACGAACACCTTTGCAACGGATCGATTTGAAATGTTGATAGTAGCTTCACAATTACATTCTCTATGGGACGACGTAGGGATTTTTCGATCAAATTTTGAAAAAATGGCGGACATTGAAAGAAATACATTGATTTTTTGCCCAAAAGATAAGCGATAAATTGTTTATAAAAAAAAAGTTTACATTTAATTTTGAAAAACGGCTACGTACGCCCATAGAGAATGTAATTATGAAGCTGCGATCAAAATTCAAATCGATTCATGCAAAGGGTTCGCGTATTCCGGCCTTCCAGTTTGAAAAACAAGTTTTTCAACATGGGCTTTGTCGTCGCTATTTTGTATGAAAATTACAATAATTTTTACATCCTTTAATATGTCTTACATAAACCCTCTCATAAGAAATCCTATTCCTTTTTTCATGCTGCCAAAATAAATGCTGTCAAAGTTAGGCCTAATTTTCTGCCGCTCGAGTGGTGTTACCCCTTAAGAGAAACCGCAAACAGAGTCGCAACGCTTTGGGATTTCCAGAATCAACCCGTATCGGTACGTGAAAAATTGTATCTCAGGCGGTGCAGAAGATCTCATCTATTTTCAATCCTAAAAAAACGTCGTATCGATTTTCGTCTGCCGGAACCGACTGATTTCGTCTCCCCTAATGAGGAAATAGAAAGCTTCTCCTCGTGTTTCCTAACCCAGCTCGAACACACTTTGAGATGATATTCGTACAGAAAAATGTATTTTTGGAGATCAATCCGACTATGATACTGAACGGAGTGGTCGAATGAGAAATGGAATCCCGAAAACATCCAATTCTCGAAAATGTAGCGTCAAGTTATTCAGAGTTTGTTAATAAAAACTTATGTATTGATTTTTTTTCAATACGCAAGAAAAAATCGTTCGGTTTATCGAAATTCGATAATCATTGACATTTCTTTGGTTTTGTTAATTTTTATTTCTTAAGGAAGCAAAAAGAACAGGCGCTCTCTATGGATAATCGCTGCAAAATTCGTAAATGTCATTAATTGCGGTGCGCTTCACGCTTTGGCACGCAATACGCCGAGCGATAGCAGACGATAGGTGAAACGTCAAATCGTGTGTCACGATTCTCGGGCCGACTAGGTTGACAGGCAACGTAGCGAATGTTTCGCTAAACGTCAGATCATGCGCGCTGGCATTTGTCAAACGCTGCTGTTTCGCAGAACCTTCTTGACGTCGGCTACGACTTCGTGGCCCTTCGTCTACTCTTCTGCCCTTTTCGATCGTCCAACATGGCGGATTCGAGCGTTAATTTCGAAGATCGAACGCCTATTTTCTAATGCTTCCCATTTGATGACGGAGGCGAAAAAAAGAAAACGGCTCGGTAGAAATCTTCGGAGTAACCTGCCGAACCCGGCATTTCCCGCTGATACACCTATTCTGGATCACCCTGTATAATATATCTCTAATAATATATAATTATTATATATATATATCTATATCTATATCTATATCTATATCTATACACCTAACACCATACACCAAACACCATACACCAAACACCATACACCAAACACCATACACCAAACACCATACACCAAACACCATACACCAAACACCATAGACCAAACACCATACACCATAATCCTGAGAAATTGTGCCATTTGCTTACTTGAATGACGAGTGCGTTTGTTGCGTGGTTAGCGCGTGATAAATGACGATTTTAAATGTTGCTTCGTCGGAATGAAAATGATTTTTTTTTTCGAATTGCCTACATTTTTATGACGATTTAGGCTGGAGATTCTATGGAAAATTTCGTATGAGCCGCCATTAAAGAAATGGGATTATCGGGGGTTGTTTGGTTGCGAGGTATTTTGAAAAGATGAGTTAAAAAGGGGCGTAACGTCCCGCGATGAATTTCTCCGATTGCGAAAGATATCGGCAAACATCGATCGGATATTGCAACCGGTAAGATTATGGGTAACAAAATCGCTAGAAGATATAATATAATATATGATATACACCATACACCATACATATAATATATATAGTAGATAATATAAAATAGATATATAATATATAATAGATATATAATATATATCTAATAATATATAACTATTATATATATATATCTATATCTATATGTATATCTATATGTATACACCTAACACCCTACACCAAACACCATACACCTAACACCATACACCAAACACCATACACCTAACATCATACACCAAACACCATACACCAAACACGATACACCAAACACCATACACCAAACACCATACACCAAACACCATACACCAAACAGCATACACCAAACACCATACACCGAACACCATACACCAAACACCATAAACCATAATCCTGAGAAATTGTGCCATTTGCTTGATTGAATGACGAGTGCGTTTGTTGCGTGGTTAGCGCGTGATAAATGACGATTTTAAATGTTGCTTGGTCGGAATGCAAATAATTTTTTTTTTTCGAATTGCCTACATTTTTATGACGATTTAGGCTGGAGATTCTATGGAAAATTTCGTATGAGCCGCCATTAAAGAAATGGGATTATCGGGGGTGTTTGGTTGCGAGGTATTTTGAAAAGATGAGTTAAAAAGGGGCGTAACGTCCCGCGATGAATTTCTCCGATTGCGAAAGATATCGGCAAACATCGATTGGATATTGCAACCGGTAAGATTATGGGTAAAAAAATCGCTAGAATATATAATATAATATATAATATACACCATACACCATACATATAATATATATAGTAGATAATATATAATAGATATATAATATATATCTAATAATATATAACTATTATATATATATCTATATCTATATCTATATCTATATGTATACACCTAACACCTTACACCGAACACCATACACCTAACACCATACACCAAACACCATACACCAAACACCATACACCAAACACCAAACACCATACACCAAACACCATACACCAAACACCATACACCAAACACCATACACCTAACACCATACACCAAACACCATACACCAAACACCATACAACAAACACCATACACCATACACCAAACACCATACACCAAACACCATACACCAAACACCATACACCAAACACCATACACCAAACACCAAACACCATACACCATACACCAAACACCATACACCAAACACCATACACCAAACACCATACACCAAAACACCATACACCATACACCAAACACCAAACACCAAACACCATACACCATACACCAAACACCATACACCAAACACCATACACCATAATCCTGAGAAATTGTGCCATTTGCTTACTTGAATGACGAGTGCGTTTGTTGCGTGGTTAGCGCGTGATAAATGACGATTTTAAATGTTGCTTCGTCGGAATGCAAATAAATTTTTTTTTCGAATTGCCTACATTTTTATGACGATTTAGGCTGGAGATTCTATGGAAAATTTCGTATGAGCCGCCATTAAAGAAATGGGATTATCGGGGGTTGTTTGGTTGCGAGGTATTTTGAAAAGATGAGTTAAAAAGGGGCGTAACGTCCCGCAATGAATTTCTCCGATTGCAAACGATATCGGCAAACATCGGTAGAATATATAATATAATATATAATATACACCATACACCATACATATAATATATATAGTAGATAATATGTAATAGATATCTAATAATATATATCTATTATATATATATATATCTATATCTATATCTATATCTATACAGCTAACACCATACACCAAACACCATACACCTAACACCATACACCATACACCAAACACCCTACACCAAACACCATACACCAACCACCATACACCAAACACCATACACCATAATCCTGAGAAATTGTGCCATTTGCTTAATTGGATGACGAGTGCGTTTGTTGCGTGGTTAGCGCGTGATAAATGACGATTTTAAATGTTGCTTGGTCGGAATGCAAATAATTTTTTTTTTCGAATTGCCTACATTTTTATGACGATTTAGGCTGGAGATTCTATGGAAAATTTCGTATGAGCCGCCATTAAAGAAATGGGATTATCGGGGGTGTTTGGTTGCGAGGTATTTTGAAAAGATGAGTTAAAAAGGGGCGTAACGTCCCGCGATGAATTTCTCCGATTGCGAAAGATATCGGCAAACATCGATTGGATATTGCAACCGGTAAGATTATGGGTAAAAAAATCGCTAGAATATATAATATAATATATAATATACACCATACACCATACATATAATATATATAGTAGATAATATATAATAGATATATAATATATATCTAATAATATATAACTATTATATATATATCTATATCTATATCTATATCTATATGTATACACCTAACACCTTACACCGAACACCATACACCTAACACCATACACCAAACACCATACACCAAACACCATACACCAAACACCAAACACCATACACCAAACACCATACACCAAACACCATACACCAAACACCATACACCTAACACCATACACCAAACACCATACACCAAACACCATACACCAAACACCATACACCATACACCAAACACCATACACCAAACACCATACACCAAACACCATACACCATACACCAAACACCATACACCAAACACCATACACCAAACACCATACACCAAACACCATACACCAAACACCATACACCAAACACCATACACCAAACACCATACACCAAACACCATACACCATACACCAAACACCAAACACCATACACCATACACCAAACACCATACACCAAACACCATACACCAAACACCATACACCATAATCCTGAGAAATTGTGCCATTTGCTTACTTGAATGACGAGTGCGTTTGTTGCGTGGTTAGCGCGTGATAAATGACGATTTTAAATGTTGCTTCGTCGGAATGCAAATAAATTTTTTTTTCGAATTGCCTACATTTTTATGACGATTTAGGCTGGAGATTCTATGGAAAATTTCGTATGAGCCGCCATTAAAGAAATGGGATTATCGGGGGTTGTTTGGTTGCGAGGTATTTTGAAAAGATGAGTTAAAAAGGGGCGTAACGTCCCGCGATGAATTTCTCCGATTGCAAACGATATCGGCAAACATCGGTAGAATATATAATATAATATATAATATACACCATACACCATACATATAATATATATAGTAGATAATATGTAATAGATATATAATAGATATCTAATAATATATATCTATTATATATATATCTATATCTATATCTATACAGCTAACACCATACACCAAACACCATACACCATAATCCTGAGAAATTGTGCCATTTGCTTAATTGGATGACGAGTGCGTTTGTTGCGTGGTTAGCGCGTGATTAATGACGATTATAAATGTTGCTTCGTCGGAATGAAAATAAATTTTTTTTTTCGAATTGCCTACATTTTTATGACGATTTAGGCTGGAGATTCTATGGAAAATTTCGTATGAGCCGCCATTAAAGAAATGGGATTATCGGGGGTTGTTTGGTTGCGAGGTATTTTGAAAAGATGAGTTAAAAAGGGGCGTAACGTCCCGCGATGAATTTCTTCGATTGCGAAAGATATCGGCAAACATCGATCGGATATTGCAACCGGTAAGATTATGGGTAAAAAAATCGGTAGAATATATAATATAATATATAATATACACCATACACCATACATATAATATATATAGTAGATAATATATAATAGATATATAATATATCTCTAATAATATATAACTATTATATATATATATCTATATCTATATCTATACACCTAACACCATACACCAAACACCATACACCTAACACCATACACCAAACACCATACACCAAACACCAAACACCAAACACCATACACCAAACGCCATACACCAAACACCATACACCAAACACCATAGAACAAACACCATACACCATAATCCTGAGAAATTGTGCCATTTGCTTACTTGAATGACGAGTGCGTTTGTTGCGTGGTTAGCGCGTGATAAATGACGATTTTAAATCAGAGATGTCCATACCTCGATACTTTTGTATCGAGATACAAAAAAGATACTCGCTACGTTTGTAGCGAGTAGCGAAAAAAATG
>OX101787.1:163644-173644 GCA_944452715.1 Ophion slaviceki
TTTACCACCTTTCATCGGGATCGAACCTGCGCCTTTCGTTCTAGTGTCGAGCGCCCTACCCACTTAGCCATTCTAACACTTACAGAATCCATCGTTTGTTCGTTCCTTACTTTTATGCCGATAATTTTATTCGTGACATTAAAGTTTACCGACAATTTTTTCGGTCCATTTAGGCTGTAAAAATAACTCGCTCGTTTTGGGTGAAGTTCCGAAAAGCACACTCCTCTGATCGAGCTGAAATTTTGCAATGAACGTCCTCTCATTATCGTAAGAGAAACCGTTAACGGATTTTTGACGACTAGCAATAGTTTTCGATATATCGCATGATAAAGTTTATTATTTCACGCCATACGAGTATATCTATATATCCGATAGATACCCCCCACTCCTCCGGCCGCGCTGCTTCCTGGCAAACAGTGCTCGCCCGTATGTGCATATCACTTGCCATGTGGGATGGCTTTGTTTGGGTTTATTTAATATATTAGAAGCGCAGTACAATAGATAACTTTCAATATACGATATATCGAAAACTATTGCTAGTGGCCAATATCCTTTTAAAGGTTCTCTTGAAATATTGAAAAGAAGGTTGGTGCAAAATTTCAGCTTCATCAGTGGGATATGCTTTTCGAAACCTTATCCCTTCTTTTTACGTGTTACAGTTTAACGACCTGCATTTGCAAAACACCCAAAAACAAACCATCAATGGCTGGAATAGATCTGGCAAGCCGTTCATCCGCCTACGATACCCCAATGCTGATCGCCATATTATCGGTGCGATGGTATGGACCCACCAATGGCTGGCATAAATCTGGCAAGCCGTACATCTACCTACGATACCCCAATGCTGATCGCCACATTATCGGTGCGATAGTATTGACCCACGAATGGCTGGCATAGATCTGGCAAGCCGTTCATCCGCCTACAGTACACCCCAATGCTGGTCGACGAATTATTGGTCGATTATCAGCAAACCGTTTAATGGCTGAATGCTCGCATTTTTGTTACAACAGGCGACCCTATATGGTTTGCCGTGTATATAGTAAGCAGATAAATATTAATTCGAACCGAATCTTTATTTATTCAATTTAAAAATATATGTAATATTTCAAAAGAATAGCTGAAACAATGAAAGAAACATCTTGAAAACAAATAGGATCGTCGTAGGCCATGAGACAAGGAAAAAACCTATTTAATTTAAATAAATCCTACTTAAATTGAGTATTTTTTCTTGGCATGACAAACTTTCCGATCATCACAATGACATTATCCAATTGATATAGTATATATGATACAACAAATAATTATAGAAATTACTTTTGTCTGTTATGGCATATTTGCGATTAAGATGCTATAAGCACTCGAAAGCGTAGGGCAGCGGGCAAAGTATGTATAGGCGAAAGATAGACATGTAGGTTTTAGATTCGATTCCGCGTGTAGACAAAATGTTTTCTTCGGAAAAAAATCATTTCAGGAGATCAGGGAACGACGTATTGTAACAAAAAATCATTGAGGTAGTTTTTTTCTGAGGTCTGAGAGGTAGTAACCCTCCAAATTGAGTATTTCATTTTATTTTGGATGTATGAAATATTCTATGTATCTGGTAGACAGGCTTTGAAGCCGGAACCAACACACATGCAGGTATACAAGCGAGGAAAGTCGATATGAAGTAATTATTTAATAATTTTTCTAAAAACTGCAAACTTTTCCTATCCTAATATAGCAGCTCTGAGCTCACTTCATTGGCCGTTATAATTTACCCTTCGGCAATGGTAAGAATAAAATAATAAATATTTGGGGAAAATCGGTAAAAGGTGAACATTCGGGTTAAAGTTTTTCCCAAAACACGTTTTGATTGCAATGGTTTTATTGAGATCTCAATCAATTTCTGAGTTCCAACGTACAGCCTTGCGGGTTTTTACACGTATAACCCTTCGCAATTAAACCCTCCCCTATCGTCAATCCCTACCCGCACTTTGCTAATCTAACCTAACTCCCGTTACGTTCATAGTGGTTTTGAGCTACACTATACCGAGGGTAAAGTGTAGCCGGTAAAACTGTGGAAAAAAACCGTACCGGTATGGACGGCCCTGATATTCTTCTGATTCTCTGGTGCACAGACTTCAACGCAAGCATCTACACCAAGCTATCAGAAGTATTGTCCTTCAACTCGCTGATTGATGCGCCAGCCGGTGCATGGCTAAGCGGTCACCGCTCCAAGTATTGGCCAAGCACAATACTGCTTAACCCGAAGTACCGCTAGAGCTGAACTTCGACCGCCCATCCACCAGTGCCGGTTATATGGTTGTGATGGTTTTTATAATTATTTGGATACTCTTTTTTTTTTTTAATTTTACAACATTAATTGACTCAGATACATAGGTACGACTAACGCCATTTGTTAAATTGCACAGCAAGTACTGTCGTGTTCCTAATAAAACCTCTAAAGTTAAATTACCAAACTACTCAACTAGAATTTCCTTGCCTACATCTAGCCAATGAAATTAGCATACCTACTGTATTGAATGACTTGTTTGTCACTCAAAACATTTACGACATTTCGATTGACTGGACCCTGGGCCTGAATTCACTAGGACAGACCGGTCGCGGCTCGCGCATATCACGTTGACATCAAAGCAAGGATTCGCCCAGGTGTCGTTGTGAATAAGGGCTCAGATATTGATAAACATACTAGATTTATGAATTTTTTAATGGAGATGAATCAAAGAAGTGTGCGGCCGTGTAGGTGATAAGAGATCGTTAAAGTTTCGGCTTCGGTCCGGCCAGTGAAGGACTTCCAAGGTTATCGATGGAAATAAGAAATTGTGTTTCTTTACTTTTTGTGTTTCTTTTTTAATGGAGTTTTGGAAAACGTACTTGGCTGATTTGCATTTTCATGGGTCCACATCGCTGTGTTTCCCTATACAGCAAAAAAACAACCATTCGAATCGTACCAGCCAACACGGCGTAATACGTGTGCATACATGTAAAAAAAATAATAAAAATACATAGTCGACGAACAATTTGAAGCCGGTTTAGAATGGTTTTATTTGAAACGCTCCAAAATAAAGTGACCTACTCGTAGTGTCATTACTATTCTATATGAATGTTGTACTAATTATGAAATGTGAAAACGTCTTGTATACTAAATATTACGACCATTTCGAATCTAGCGGTTTAATCGAGTTTTTGACACCCTTGTCGCTGCGAAATCATCCACGGATTACGAATTTTCCAGGTAGAACTCTATCGGACCAAAACTCTTGATCCGGGACAAGTTTATATTCTAAAAAAACCATCGCCTGGGCTAAATAACGCCCGGACGAGAATAGTACGGTAAATCTGTCATTTTTTCGGGAAAAAAATGACCTAGTCTATTTTATCTCATGAATCGTTAGTGGAGCATATGAATAGCTGAAAACCAAATTCTCGAGACCCCCCCCCCCCTTTGGGAGTTGTTGGAAAGCTCAAAAAGTTTTTGGATTCGATTTTCCGGGAGAACGGTAGATCGTAGAGAAAAAAAATTTCAAACAGAAATGGTAGAGGACTCTATAATCTACAAATCGTCTCACGTAGTCGCTGCGCTGGGACGAAAAATGCACGAAATAGGGGGCGTCAACGTTGCCAAAAATGCCAAGTTTTTCCCCTTTTTCACCCCGAAAAAGAATATTTTTACCGTCGGCCGACTTGCAAACCTAGGTAATTATAAACGATGCCCGGGTTTCTAAAACATTTGTAGTTGTTTGTAGTCCCGTATTTATCGTTTGTTGTTGCAGGGAAAGTAACGACAAACGACGAAATCACCTAAAAATATTTTGTCAACAATGTAAGAAGGAAATTTTCGTTTGTAGTAATAAACTAGGTAACTACAAACGACGCAGGCGTTTTTAAAACGTTTGTAGCTGTGTGTAGTTCCGTATTTATCATTTGTAGTTGCAGAGAAATTAACTACAAACGAGAAAATTACCTGAAAATGATTTTTCAACGATTTTGAAAGGAAATGCTCGTTGGTAGTAGTAGACAAGGTAACTACAAACGGCACCGGCGCTTTTGAAACATTTGTAGTTGCTTGGAGTTTCTTATTTATCGATTGTAGTTGCAGAGAATTTAACTACAAACGAAGAAATTACGTGAAAATGATTTTTCCACGATTTTGGTAGGAAATGTTTATTTGTAGTGGTAAAGTAGGTAACTACCAGGGACGCCGGCGCTTTTGAAACGTTTGTAGTTGTGTGTAGTTCTATATTAGTCGTTTCTAAGTGCAGAGAAATTAATTACAAATGAGGAACCCGGTGCGTTGGTCTAGTGGTTATCGTGCTGGCCAGCGGATCGGGAGGTCGCGGGTTCGAATCCCAGTCGCGTACTTTCGTAGGGAAATGTTTTTCTTCAACATTTTCTCGGCAAAAGGTGACTAGTTCCGTGACTGCGAGGCGAACTTGGGACACCGACTGTGTATAGGAATAGGTTTTCCGCAGTTTCCTTATGCCCATGACTGGTAAATCCATGAGATATGCATGGTGAATACGATACATAGAAGGAAGTCGGCTGAGGCCGCAAGGTAGATACGACGAGGGGTGAGAGCGGTGGGCAGTGGAGCCTTGTAAAAAGCCGGAAAAGGCTGTGCAAGTAAAACTTGGAAAAAAAAATTATAAATGAGGAAATCAGCTGAAAATGATTTTTCAACGATTTCGAAAGGAAATGTTCGTTTGTAGTAGAAAACTAAGTAACTATAGAAACGACGCCGGCGCTTTTAAAACGTTTGTAGTTGTGTGTAGTTCCGTATTCATCGTTTGTAGTTGCAAAGAAATGAAATACAAACGAAGAATTCACTTGGAATCGATTTTTTCGCGATTTTGGAAGGAAATGTTCGTTTGTAGTAGCGAACTCGGTAACTTCAAACGACGTTGGAACTTTTAAAACGTTTGTCGCTGTGTGTAGTTCCGCATTTATCGTTTGTAGTTGCAGATAAGGTAAATAAAAAGGAGGAAATCACCTGAAAACGATTTTTCACCGATTTTGAAAGGAAATGCTTGTTTGCAGTAGGGAGCTAGGTAATAAGTACAAACGGCGCCGGCGCTTTTAAAGAGTTTGTAGTTGTGTGCAGTTCCGTATCTACCGTTTGTAGTTGCAGAGAAATTGACTACAAACGGAGCAATCGTCTGAAAATAATTTTTCCACGATTTTGGAACAAAGTCTTCGTTTGTAGTGGTAAACTAGGTAACTACAAACGACGCCCGCGCTTCTAAAACAACGTTTGTAGTGCCGTATTTATCGTTTGCAGTTATTTTTTCTGCAACTACAAACGATAAATAAGGAACAACAAACGTTTTAGAAGCGCGCGGGCATCGTTTGTAGTTACCTAGTTTACTACTGCAAACCAACATTTTCTCCCAAAATGGTTAAAAAATCATTTTCAGTTGATTTCCTCGTTTGTAGTTAATGCCTTTGCAACTACAAACGGTAAATGCGGAACTACGCATAACTACAAACGTTTTAGAAGCGCGGGCGTTGGTCGTAGTTATCTAGTTTCCTACTACAAACGAAGATTTCCTTCCGAAATTGCTGAAAAATTATTTTCAGGTGATTTCTTCGTCTGTAGTTAATTTCGCTACAACTCCAAACGATGAATACTGAACTACAAACAACTACAAACGGTTTAGACCCCCGGGCGTCGTTTGTAGTTGCCGAATGTGCTACTTGAAGCGAACATTTCTTTCTAAAATCATAGATAAATAGTTTTCAGGTGATTTCCTCATTTGCAATTAACTTCTCTGCAAGTACAAATGATAAAAACGAAACTACAAGCAATTAAAAACGTTTTAGAAGCGACTGCATTGTTTATAGTTGCCTATAGTTAACGACTACAAACGATGTATCCTATGGTACGATAGGATAGATGGTTTTCCTGCCTTTGCGGTGATTGCAAAGGAAAATGTGCTTACAACAATGGCGAAATATTACGTTTCGGTAATGCCGTCGTTTTCGTTTTTTTATGTCGACCATGCGCTAATTACCATTTGGGACTCCCTCCAAAAATTGTTGCCGGCCGTTTTATTTTTCGATGTTAATCTTCTGAGAAAATAACAAAAACTCTGCTACTAGAAACGAAAAAAGGTTCACTGCAATCAACTACAACCTACTACAATACTACAATCTTCAACCTACTACAATACTACGTACAATCTTGAATTTTTTCAAACTCGTAAAAGTTCGTTATTCTCGTTTCGAGGGATGCCGTTATTTTCGGTGGTCTACATTTTTTTTCTGAGCTCCTACAAACGAAATTAACTTTACTACAATCAACTACAAACGAAAACGTTCGGAAATCGTTTTAAAAAATTCAGATCGGAGATACCTATTCGAGTTCACCGAGATACTAATTCGAATCTAGCAGTCCAATCGAATTCCCGACACCCTCAAACGCACGCTCGGAAGTAAAATCACCTACTCGAAGTTTCAATACTATTCTGTATTAATTTTGAAATGTCAATATTGTAATTATGTTATTTTTCATTCGTATATATTTGTCGCTTGACTACATGAGCCGGGGGAGGGGGGGATTGTTGCAAGTGCCCTATCCTGCCCCACCGTGGCTACGCTCATGGAAACAATACACCGGAGTGTGTGATACAACACGCACGAAGCGAATCCCGAAATTACATGTAACTGTATCAAACACATTTGGATTTGCAGTGTACGTATGACTGTATGATGCGTAATAGCGTGTACACGTGTGGCATTCAAGAACGGTACATCGACATCCTACTTAGCGTCGAAAAGTGCAGAAAAGGAAATTTCTTTGCGTTTTGGACGTCAGATAGGATTTTATTCTACATTAAATTTGAAGTTACTTTAGTACCTTTATCTCCTAGCTCTTTGAGGAGCTGCAGCGTTAAAATAGGCTGAAAATTTGTACTCGGATGAAACATAGTCACATGGCCGATAGTAACATAGACGCGCGATACGACAAGTGCGAGGAGGAAAGCGCGTGCGAAAGAATCATCGTCATATAATAGAGTGAGATAGGTCGCGCCCCGCGCCCGACTCGTTTTTCGCAGAGCCCTTCGGACGGACGGTGGGGGGCATATTTTTTGTTTTCTTTGTGTCAAAAGTTGCCTTGAAAGTGTAGTGTAGAAGCGGGGACGATAGCGATGCGCGGGCGTCGGTCCTCGGTCCGACAGCGCGTCTCGCGAGTGAAAGTACTCGCGAGGAATTCTTGAGGCCAGTGGCGCGTTGCCTCCACCTCTCGTCTCCTTACCCCCCGTACTTGCGCAATCTATCTCTTTTCCAACAGGTGCCTTTTCGCCTTTCTTATTACAACAACGAGCCACGCCGTCTTTCATATACCCGCGTACAAACGTATTTCTTCCGAGCATACGCGGGATAAAATACCCTTGCTCTCTCTCTCTCGTTTTCTCTTTTCTTTGGATCTGCTCTACAATGCTATAAAATTAATTAATTTTTATTTAATTTACATCACCACCGTTATAACTATAATTATTACGACGACTTCTGCATACCGAATGTTGACGTTTTGTATTTTTGTCTGCACGGTGTTGTTAGGGAAGCCTGTATTGTTCCTTGTTGTCGATCTTTCCGCCTTGTAAAGAAATACATTCAGAGCGCAAAACTATATATTGGCCCGATAAATAATCGAATATTTATTGGACGTTTCCAGGGGGCCGGGGACGAGGAGGACGAGGAGGATGTTCAAGAGACTAGCGAAATCGAGGCGTCACAGCGCCGACGAGGTCGGTTGCTCCCAACCTCCGGGATGCGGGGTAAAGCTGGAGAAACGGCCGGGAGGACAGGCCGCCGCTGCCTCATCGACGCCCGTCGGGCCATCTCTCGAGATGGCTCGAGGCTTCGACGGGGCGGCACTGCTCAGGCTTTCGAGAAACAAATATAGCCGACGAAGTTGCGGCGACGCACCGACGATGCAGTCGCTTCTCGCTTCCTCGGACGAGGCTTCACCGGGTTCGGACTATCAAACGGTCACGGCTTTGCCGGCCTTAATAGTCGAGCACATACCCGAGAAGCAGCCGACCAACCAACCAACGCAAAAAGGTACGAGATACAGTGCTCACGGTTATCGAAAAACACGTGTACCCGCCCCGCGCGTACCCTGTCTGTAGAAAAATCGGTGCGCACCAGCCAGCCCCCCGCGTATATCGATTCAATCAACGGTTCTTCGTTGCCCTCCAGCACCGCCTCTTCCTCCTTTCGTTCTTTTATCTTTTGTTTCGAAAACGCGCCAGCGTTACATACGGGGGGAGAATAGGAGGACCGCGGTGCGACCGACACCTCGCGAAAAAGTACTTGTCCCAAAATACGCGGAAGCCGCCGCCGCCGCTGCTCGCGTCGGAATGCCGGCCCAAAACGACATACCCGAAGACAACCGCTTGTTATTCACGCGCAGACACTTTTTTTACGCGTCTATCCCGTTTTAGCGGCGACGCCGCGGGACAGCCTACTGCTCGAACGAACACGGCTTTGCCCCCTTCGATCCTTGATGCGCGCTTTCCAAGGACTCCCAAGACGTGACACGCTTTTTCTGCTTTGTATGTTGGACGGTACGGATATAGTATCGAATTTCTACGGGATGGAACATTCGGTTGATCGATTGGTAGTCTCCGCTAAACCTAGATATTTTTTGCCATCATTTCGAGAGCAATTTTTCTTTACCTCGTGCATTTTTATACCCCTCAATAAGAATAAAACCAAATTCTTCGAGTGGTGTGTTTATGACGTCACTATCTTGTAATTTGCGTTGTTGGTGTTGATATCGAGCGAACCGCTCAACCTACGAAAAAAATCATTTACCTGTATCATTTATGCATAGAATTTGGCATTCTCGACTTTTTACATGCAAAACTTTTTTCTGTAAAACAAATATCTAACAAATTATATGGAAAATATTTGAGAGGGAAAAAAAGCTGTAATCCGCCTCAACGTGGTGTTTAATGATTAAAATGCTTATTATGAATATTATTTATCGAATAATCCTAAAGAATTATTGTTTGGAACGTTTTTTTTGGCCTAAGATTGATATTTTACAAGATAAACGCCGGCAAACGTCGACTTGACGAGCCTGCTGGAATTTTCTACTCGTAATCCGTCAATTTTGTCTACTTTTAACGGACTAGCGGGCAACGCGGGTACCGCGACTGGCCTCGCCCGATCGATCAACCGTGTGCGCGAATAGAAATAATTAGAGAACTTGCGCCAGTTTTTCCACGAGTTAGCGAACAACGGCATCGATTAAAAATTATGATGCCCCCCCCCCCGCCCTTTTTTCTCGATCCATCGTGCCATCTTCCGATAACGGTTCGTCTCCGCGAAGGATCGGGAATCACCTGGGGCCGGAGAATGAGCAAGAAAATAGAGTCGTTCCGTCGAGCCGCCGCCGGCTCGAGAGAAACGATGTTCTCATCGATCGAGAGAGCCGATCACCCCAACGATATCACCACCACCAACAACAACAACAACAACAACGATGCCGACGACGATGACGACGACGACGACAATATCAGTAACAACAACAACAACAACAACAAAAATGATCGCGTAAGGTCCGAAGCTGTCGATGAAAAAATAAAAAAGGCAGGAAAGGTTTCAACTCGGGGGGAAAAATCATCGGATGCCAAGAGATCCGACGACAAAACGGAGAAAAAAACAATATCCGGAAATTTGTACAGATCAGCTTCGCCGTTCAAGTCCTTCTTTATACGAATGGGATCTACGGGTATGCTCAATTCTAACCGTAGCGGTGGCAGCGGCGATCGCGACAGGAAGAATAGACTCTCGGAAAATTTAAAAGAGACGCGCGTTACGGCGAGCGAGAATCTCTTCAGAAGTTGCAGCACGAGCCACTTGAACGCCGATTCGAGTTACGTAAAGGGCGACGATCCGTCGGACGGTATCGACCTCCGGATCGGTAATCGCAGGGACAAGACAATGTCCTGCGACGATTTGGCAGGACATCATCGAGAGGACGAGGACG